>OX421954.2:19126476-19266262 GCA_949128155.2 Xanthia icteritia | reverse complement strand
CTAACCTAACCTAACCTAACCTAACCTAACCTAACCTAACCTAACCTAACCTAACCTAACCTAACCTAACCTAACCTAACCTAACCTAACCTAACCTAACCTAACCTAACCTAACCTAACCTAACCTAACCTAACCTAACCTAACCTAACCTAACCTAACCTAACCTAACCTAACCTAACCTAACCTAACCTAACCTAACCTAACCTAACCTAACCTAACCTAACCTAACCTAACCTAACCTAACCTAACCTAACCTAACCTAACCTAACCTAACCTAACCTAACCTAACCTAACCTAACCTAACCTAACCTAACCTAACCTAACCTAACCTAACCTAACCTAACCTAACCTAACCTAACCTAACCTAACCTAACCTAACCTAACCTAACCTAACCTAACCTAACCTAACCTAACCTAACCTAACCTAACCTAACCTAACCTAACCTAACCTAACCTAACCTAACCTAACCTAACCTAACCTAACCTAACCTAACCTAACCTAACCTAACCTAACCTAACCTAACCTAACCTAACCTAACCTAACCTAACCTAACCTAACCTAACCTAACCTAACCTAACCTAACCTAACCTAACCTAACCTAACCTAACCTAACCTAACCTAACCTAACCTAACCTAACCTAACCTAACCTAACCTAACCTAACCTAACCTAACCTAACCTAACCTAACCTAACCTAACCTAACCTAACCTAACCTAACCTAACCTAACCTAACCTAACCTAACCTAACCTAACCTAACCTAACCTAACCTAACCTAACCTAACCTAACCTAACCTAACCTAACCTAACCTAACCTAACCTAACCTAACCTAACCTAACCTAACCTAACCTAACCTAACCTAACCTAACCTAACCTAACCTAACCTAACCTAACCTAACCTAACCTAACCTAACCTAACCTAACCTAACCTAACCTAACCTAACCTAACCTAACCTAACCTAACCTAACCTAACCTAACCTAACCTAACCTAACCTAACCTAACCTAACCTAACCTAACCTAACCTAACCTAACCTAACCTAACCTAACCTAACCTAACCTAACCTAACCTAACCTAACCTAACCTAACCTAACCTAACCTAACCTAACCTAACCTAACCTAACCTAACCTAACCTAACCTAACCTAACCTAACCTAACCTAACCTAACCTAACCTAACCTAACCTAACCTAACCTAACCTAACCTAACCTAACCTAACCTAACCTAACCTAACCTAACCTAACCTAACCTAACCTAACCTAACCTAACCTAACCTAACCTAACCTAACCTAACCTAACCTAACCTAACCTAACCTAACCTAACCTAACCTAACCTAACCTAACCTAACCTAACCTAACCTAACCTAACCTAACCTAACCTAACCTAACCTAACCTAACCTAACCTAACCTAACCTAACCTAACCTAACCTAACCTAACCTAACCTAACCTAACCTAACCTAACCTAACCTAACCTAACCTAACCTAACCTAACCTAACCTAACCTAACCTAACCTAACCTAACCTAACCTAACCTAACCTAACCTAACCTAACCTAACCTAACCTAACCTAACCTAACCTAACCTAACCTAACCTAACCTAACCTAACCTAACCTAACCTAACCTAACCTAACCTAACCTAACCTAACCTAACCTAACCTAACCTAACCTAACCTAACCTAACCTAACCTAACCTAACCTAACCTAACCTAACCTAACCTAACCTAACCTAACCTAACCTAACCTAACCTAACCTAACCTAACCTAACCTAACCTAACCTAACCTAACCTAACCTAACCTAACCTAACCTAACCTAACCTAACCTAACCTAACCTAACCTAACCTAACCTAACCTAACCTAACCTAACCTAACCTAACCTAACCTAACCTAACCTAACCTAACCTAACCTAACCTAACCTAACCTAACCTAACCTAACCTAACCTAACCTAACCTAACCTAACCTAACCTAACCTAACCTAACCTAACCTAACCTAACCTAACCTAACCTAACCTAACCTAACCTAACCTAACCTAACCTAACCTAACCTAACCTAACCTAACCTAACCTAACCTAACCTAACCTAACCTAACCTAACCTAACCTAACCTAACCTAACCTAACCTAACCTAACCTAACCTAACCTAACCTAACCTAACCTAACCTAACCTAACCTAACCTAACCTAACCTAACCTAACCTAACCTAACCTAACCTAACCTAACCTAACCTAACCTAACCTAACCTAACCTAACCTAACCTAACCTAACCTAACCTAACCTAACCTAACCTAACCTAACCTAACCTAACCTAACCTAACCTAACCTAACCTAACCTAACCTAACCTAACCTAACCTAACCTAACCTAACCTAACCTAACCTAACCTAACCTAACCTAACCTAACCTAACCTAACCTAACCTAACCTAACCTAACCTAACCTAACCTAACCTAACCTAACCTAACCTAACCTAACCTAACCTAACCTAACCTAACCTAACCTAACCTAACCTAACCTAACCTAACCTAACCTAACCTAACCTAACCTAACCTAACCTAACCTAACCTAACCTAACCTAACCTAACCTAACCTAACCTAACCTAACCTAACCTAACCTAACCTAACCTAACCTAACCTAACCTAACCTAACCTAACCTAACCTAACCTAACCTAACCTAACCTAACCTAACCTAACCTAACCTAACCTAACCTAACCTAACCTAACCTAACCTAACCTAACCTAACCTAACCTAACCTAACCTAACCTAACCTAACCTAACCTAACCTAACCTAACCTAACCTAACCTAACCTAACCTAACCTAACCTAACCTAACCTAACCTAACCTAACCTAACCTAACCTAACCTAACCTAACCTAACCTAACCTAACCTAACCTAACCTAACCTAACCTAACCTAACCTAACCTAACCTAACCTAACCTAACCTAACCTAACCTAACCTAACCTAACCTAACCTAACCTAACCTAACCTAACCTAACCTAACCTAACCTAACCTAACCTAACCTAACCTAACCTAACCTAACCTAACCTAACCTAACCTAACCTAACCTAACCTAACCTAACCTAACCTAACCTAACCTAACCTAACCTAACCTAACCTAACCTAACCTAACCTAACCTAACCTAACCTAACCTAACCTAACCTAACCTAACCTAACCTAACCTAACCTAACCTAACCTAACCTAACCTAACCTAACCTAACCTAACCTAACCTAACCTAACCTAACCTAACCTAACCTAACCTAACCTAACCTAACCTAACCTAACCTAACCTAACCTAACCTAACCTAACCTAACCTAACCTAACCTAACCTAACCTAACCTAACCTAACCTAACCTAACCTAACCTAACCTAACCTAACCTAACCTAACCTAACCTAACCTAACCTAACCTAACCTAACCTAACCTAACCTAACCTAACCTAACCTAACCTAACCTAACCTAACCTAACCTAACCTAACCTAACCTAACCTAACCTAACCTAACCTAACCTAACCTAACCTAACCTAACCTAACCTAACCTAACCTAACCTAACCTAACCTAACCTAACCTAACCTAACCTAACCTAACCTAACCTAACCTAACCTAACCTAACCTAACCTAACCTAACCTAACCTAACCTAACCTAACCTAACCTAACCTAACCTAACCTAACCTAACCTAACCTAACCTAACCTAACCTAACCTAACCTAACCTAACCTAACCTAACCTAACCTAACCTAACCTAACCTAACCTAACCTAACCTAACCTAACCTAACCTAACCTAACCTAACCTAACCTAACCTAACCTAACCTAACCTAACCTAACCTAACCTAACCTAACCTAACCTAACCTAACCTAACCTAACCTAACCTAACCTAACCTAACCTAACCTAACCTAACCTAACCTAACCTAACCTAACCTAACCTAACCTAACCTAACCTAACCTAACCTAACCTAACCTAACCTAACCTAACCTAACCTAACCTAACCTAACCTAACCTAACCTAACCTAACCTAACCTAACCTAACCTAACCTAACCTAACCTAACCTAACCTAACCTAACCTAACCTAACCTAACCTAACCTAACCTAACCTAACCTAACCTAACCTAACCTAACCTAACCTAACCTAACCTAACCTAACCTAACCTAACCTAACCTAACCTAACCTAACCTAACCTAACCTAACCTAACCTAACCTAACCTAACCTAACCTAACCTAACCTAACCTAACCTAACCTAACCTAACCTAACCTAACCTAACCTAACCTAACCTAACCTAACCTAACCTAACCTAACCTAACCTAACCTAACCTAACCTAACCTAACCTAACCTAACCTAACCTAACCTAACCTAACCTAACCTAACCTAACCTAACCTAACCTAACCTAACCTAACCTAACCTAACCTAACCTAACCTAACCTAACCTAACCTAACCTAACCTAACCTAACCTAACCTAACCTAACCTAACCTAACCTAACCTAACCTAACCTAACCTAACCTAACCTAACCTAACCTAACCTAACCTAACCTAACCTAACCTAACCTAACCTAACCTAACCTAACCTAACCTAACCTAACCTAACCTAACCTAACCTAACCTAACCTAACCTAACCTAACCTAACCTAACCTAACCTAACCTAACCTAACCTAACCTAACCTAACCTAACCTAACCTAACCTAACCTAACCTAACCTAACCTAACCTAACCTAACCTAACCTAACCTAACCTAACCTAACCTAACCTAACCTAACCTAACCTAACCTAACCTAACCTAACCTAACCTAACCTAACCTAACCTAACCTAACCTAACCTAACCTAACCTAACCTAACCTAACCTAACCTAACCTAACCTAACCTAACCTAACCTAACCTAACCTAACCTAACCTAACCTAACCTAACCTAACCTAACCTAACCTAACCTAACCTAACCTAACCTAACCTAACCTAACCTAACCTAACCTAACCTAACCTAACCTAACCTAACCTAACCTAACCTAACCTAACCTAACCTAACCTAACCTAACCTAACCTAACCTAACCTAACCTAACCTAACCTAACCTAACCTAACCTAACCTAACCTAACCTAACCTAACCTAACCTAACCTAACCTAACCTAACCTAACCTAACCTAACCTAACCTAACCTAACCTAACCTAACCTAACCTAACCTAACCTAACCTAACCTAACCTAACCTAACCTAACCTAACCTAACCTAACCTAACCTAACCTAACCTAACCTAACCTAACCTAACCTAACCTAACCTAACCTAACCTAACCTAACCTAACCTAACCTAACCTAACCTAACCTAACCTAACCTAACCTAACCTAACCTAACCTAACCTAACCTAACCTAACCTAACCTAACCTAACCTAACCTAACCTAACCTAACCTAACCTAACCTAACCTAACCTAACCTAACCTAACCTAACCTAACCTAACCTAACCTAACCTAACCTAACCTAACCTAACCTAACCTAACCTAACCTAACCTAACCTAACCTAACCTAACCTAACCTAACCTAACCTAACCTAACCTAACCTAACCTAACCTAACCTAACCTAACCTAACCTAACCTAACCTAACCTAACCTAACCTAACCTAACCTAACCTAACCTAACCTAACCTAACCTAACCTAACCTAACCTAACCTAACCTAACCTAACCTAACCTAACCTAACCTAACCTAACCTAACCTAACCTAACCTAACCTAACCTAACCTAACCTAACCTAACCTAACCTAACCTAACCTAACCTAACCTAACCTAACCTAACCTAACCTAACCTAACCTAACCTAACCTAACCTAACCTAACCTAACCTAACCTAACCTAACCTAACCTAACCTAACCTAACCTAACCTAACCTAACCTAACCTAACCTAACCTAACCTAACCTAACCTAACCTAACCTAACCTAACCTAACCTAACCTAACCTAACCTAACCTAACCTAACCTAACCTAACCTAACCTAACCTAACCTAACCTAACCTAACCTAACCTAACCTAACCTAACCTAACCTAACCTAACCTAACCTAACCTAACCTAACCTAACCTAACCTAACCTAACCTAACCTAACCTAACCTAACCTAACCTAACCTAACCTAACCTAACCTAACCTAACCTAACCTAACCTAACCTAACCTAACCTAACCTAACCTAACCTAACCTAACCTAACCTAACCTAACCTAACCTAACCTAACCTAACCTAACCTAACCTAACCTAACCTAACCTAACCTAACCTAACCTAACCTAACCTAACCTAACCTAACCTAACCTAACCTAACCTAACCTAACCTAACCTAACCTAACCTAACCTAACCTAACCTAACCTAACCTAACCTAACCTAACCTAACCTAACCTAACCTAACCTAACCTAACCTAACCTAACCTAACCTAACCTAACCTAACCTAACCTAACCTAACCTAACCTAACCTAACCTAACCTAACCTAACCTAACCTAACCTAACCTAACCTAACCTAACCTAACCTAACCTAACCTAACCTAACCTAACCTAACCTAACCTAACCTAACCTAACCTAACCTAACCTAACCTAACCTAACCTAACCTAACCTAACCTAACCTAACCTAACCTAACCTAACCTAACCTAACCTAACCTAACCTAACCTAACCTAACCTAACCTAACCTAACCTAACCTAACCTAACCTAACCTAACCTAACCTAACCTAACCTAACCTAACCTAACCTAACCTAACCTAACCTAACCTAACCTAACCTAACCTAACCTAACCTAACCTAACCTAACCTAACCTAACCTAACCTAACCTAACCTAACCTAACCTAACCTAACCTAACCTAACCTAACCTAACCTAACCTAACCTAACCTAACCTAACCTAACCTAACCTAACCTAACCTAACCTAACCTAACCTAACCTAACCTAACCTAACCTAACCTAACCTAACCTAACCTAACCTAACCTAACCTAACCTAACCTAACCTAACCTAACCTAACCTAACCTAACCTAACCTAACCTAACCTAACCTAACCTAACCTAACCTAACCTAACCTAACCTAACCTAACCTAACCTAACCTAACCTAACCTAACCTAACCTAACCTAACCTAACCTAACCTAACCTAACCTAACCTAACCTAACCTAACCTAACCTAACCTAACCTAACCTAACCTAACCTAACCTAACCTAACCTAACCTAACCTAACCTAACCTAACCTAACCTAACCTAACCTAACCTAACCTAACCTAACCTAACCTAACCTAACCTAACCTAACCTAACCTAACCTAACCTAACCTAACCTAACCTAACCTAACCTAACCTAACCTAACCTAACCTAACCTAACCTAACCTAACCTAACCTAACCTAACCTAACCTAACCTAACCTAACCTAACCTAACCTAACCTAACCTAACCTAACCTAACCTAACCTAACCTAACCTAACCGTTATAACTTTGCATCCAGGTGACGCATTTCGAAGCTGTTTTCAGCTAATTTGATCTTTTATAGGCTCCGTCCTACTATCTGACTATTTAAAATTGACAATAACGCGAAAATATTTTTTCGTTCTGGGACTTAGAAAAATTTCAACATTTTTCTTTACGAAAATATAAATTAATTTTTATCTCAAAATATTTTCTTCAAAACCATTTCAGATTTTAGTTTCAATAGATAATTACCTGCCTTACCTGTATTCTGGTGCGCGTTCCGCGAGCTCGAGTCCCGTTTGGTAGTCGTAATTCCCGGTTTTTACATACTTTTTGGTCGAAAAATACGTTTTTTGACCGAAATTCAAAATTTTTGTTCAGCTTAAATTTCAGTAACCACATAGCTCGCTAGCCCGCGCGGAGACGCGTCTTTTGACACCTCGCACGTGCGCCTAGCGTACTTAGAACCGCAAAAAATTGCCCTCCCACCCTCCCTTTTGTCATTAGCCAGGTGAACTTTTCAGTTCTTGACAAAAATATATTTTCAGATTTAAGCTCCTTCAGCTACTTTATCACCTTTCAGTTATTGTAGGTATTGATTTGACGGTTTTCAAGACCTTTTAGCGCCGCCTAAAAGCATTTTAATAACAAATTTTTAATTTTCCTGACCGAGTCCTTTTTAGGGCTCGTTTATTTTCTTTTACTCACAACTGACTGATCCCCCCTTTACAGGGATTCAGTTCAGATTCTAGTGTCCCCTGAAAAAATTTAGTCGTACTACGGTCCCTTATTTGAAATCCTACCATGATGTTTGGTATGAGAACACCGGTGAACAAGTCTAAAGGCCCGGAGGAGAGTTCTAACACGGCTAGGCCGCAACTGGCACAGGCTGGCCCGTCGGTGAGGCGTAGTATCGGGGAGTGGGAAGCTGACAGACCATTACCTAGTCAGCTTCTCAAAACACCAACGCCTACGAAGAAGACCCCACTGTCTACTCCCCCTAAACTCAAGTCCAAAACATCGCTCGTGCAGCAGAGCAAGTTTGATGGACCGAAACAGCTAGAGGTGACTGAAGAGAGCTCGCCGCGAGAAGCGAAACCCGTGAGATACATCAACCGAACCACGGAGGCAAAGGCGTGCCTCTCAAAAGCAAAGATACAACTCTTAAGCTCCAGGAACCTTAAGAAAGAAATTAAGGACGAAATTACGAAAGCAGTGGAAAGGCTCTACCAACTGGTGAAGGAGGCCGAAAATGAGAAAGAAAAAGCAGCCGACGAGGGAGATCAAGCGAAAACCCAGAATGAGCCCAGGCCGACATTGGAGGAACCGACGGAGCTGATGCAGAGCCTTGTGGAAGGCCTCAAACAGCATAAACAGGCATTACAGGAGTGCCAGCACCATACCCAAGCTCTGTCGGAGCATCTCCAGCAGGCTCCTCGCTACGTCGCAGGCCAAGGTCCGACTTTCGCGGAGATGGCCGCCGTCGGTCCGAAGCAGAATATCCAAGAGCCTCTTCACTCGGTGGTCGTATCATCTGTCAATGATCAGGACACCGGTGAAGAGGTTATTGAGAAGCTCAGGACGGCGGTCGATGCCCGAAATGAAGGCACTCGGGTGGAACGGCTGCGCAAGGCGAGGGACCAAAAGGTGGTGGTTGGATTCAAGACCCGGGAAGAAATGGCCAAGGTGACCGAAAGGATCAGGAAAGCGGGTAATCTAGTGGTAGAAGAGGTCAAGAACAAAGATCCGCTTATCATCCTTAAGGACGTCCTCTCCTGCCACACAGATGCGGAGATTACTGAGGCTCTGCAACGGCAAAACACCCACCTTATCGGGGACATTCCTGCGGAGGACGCGAGGTTGGGGGTGAAGTACCGTCGAAGGACAAGGAACCCCCACATGTGCCACGTCATCCTGCAGGTGTCCCCTACGGTATGGCAGAGGCTGACAATGGTCGGTCGCGTGCACATCGACCTACAGCGAGTGCGAGTGCATGATCAGTCACCATTGGTGCAATGCACTCGCTGTCTGCGCTACGGCCACAGTCGTAAACTGTGCACGCAGCCCGCCGACCTCTGCACTCACTGTGGCGACCCTCACTTGCGAGCTGACTGCCCGTCACGGCTGGCAGCGGAGGCACCCAAATGCCATAACTGCGTTTCGGCCAAAGGGGACAAGAGTGACCATAACGCCTTCGACAGCGTGTGCCCAATACGCCTTAAATGGGACGCGTTGGCGCGCCTGTCGGTGGCGTATTGCTGAGGTCCATCCAGCGTTTCCCGTAAGTAAGAACCACAACGGTATTGTTTTCAAAATTAATGTTCAGAAACTCCAAAATTCAAAATATTTTAGAAACATAAGTAATTATTATAAAAAACTAGGTAATTGCAGTCAATTTCGTAAGAAATTGGCACAATTAAAAGCAGACACTAAATTAAACTCATGCAAAATTAAAGAAAAACTTACCTTATCGTTGTGGTTAAACGTGGATGATGTTATGAAGAAGCAGGAAGTCACATTGAGAAGCCGCATCCGAAGCGCTGCACCAACAAGGAGTGCACGGGTAGTCGAGCAGTACCTGAAACAGAAAGAAGTACAGGTTAAGAGCCGGAAATGCCTTAGAGAGAAAAGAGACGAATTAAAATTAAAAACTGTGTCACAAACAGCAGCCCTGAGTCTGCCAGAATTAACAAAAAGTGAACAAGGACAACTTGTTATTAAATTAGTATTAAAAATTTATAGGATAGGAAATAAACATAGGTATAGAATAAGAAAATATGTCTATATGATATATTGTATATATATTAGGATAGCCATAGCATAAATAAAGTATAAAGATTTAGATATAGACTAAAAATATAATAGTAAGCAAACGTAGACTCAAACAACTAAAAACATAAAATAAAAATAGAATAGAGAAATAAGTTAATAAGTTTTAGATATAAGATGGTAGATATTATGTACGGTATTAAATAAGTATTATTATTAAGACACGGAAATAATTAGATGCTGGCGATTACTTCCAGGAACTTTCCACTTCCTAACAATAGGACTGCCATAAATTAAACAAAACAAATGACTGCAATCAGAAAACAATGCCAAACAAGGTCTCTGATCATGTCAGAGGGACACTGAGCAAAGGCAGGAGTGGGTTTTAGCCGGTAAGAGTCCGGCACTGCCCAGACTGGCTCACCAGTGAGGCAGTCTGGGCGTCCATGAGGATTTCCCACTCCTGCTAAAAAAAAAAAAAAAAAAAAAAAAAAAAAAAAAAAAAAACCTAACCTAACCTAACCTAACCTAACCTAACCTAACCTAACCTAACCTAACCTAACCTAACCTAACCTAACCTAACCTAACCTAACCTAACCTAACCTAACCTAACCTAACCTAACCTAACCTAACCTAACCTAACCTAACCTAACCTAACCTAACCTAACCTAACCTAACCTAACCTAACCTAACCTAACCTAACCTAACCTAACCTAACCTAACCTAACCTAACCTAACCTAACCTAACCTAACCTAACCTAACCTAACCTAACCTAACCTAACCTAACCTAACCTAACCTAACCTAACCTAACCTAACCTAACCTAACCTAACCTAACCTAACCTAACCTAACCTAACCTAACCTAACCTAACCTAACCTAACCTAACCTAACCTAACCTAACCTAACCTAACCTAACCTAACCTAACCTAACCTAACCTAACCTAACCTAACCTAACCTAACCTAACCTAACCTAACCTAACCTAACCTAACCTAACCTAACCTAACCTAACCTAACCTAACCTAACCTAACCTAACCTAACCTAACCTAACCTAACCTAACCTAACCTAACCTAACCTAACCTAACCTAACCTAACCTAACCTAACCAGTCGCGCGGCACCCCTCGCCGCGAGCAGATCATTTTTAAGTCGCTCCGCGGTCGAAAAATCCTTTAAAATAGTCAAAGTGCGAATTTTAAACCAAAAGTTACACCAAAGTGAGTGTCTCAGTGCATACAATAAAGGGAGTACAGTGTTTCAGTGAAAACCCTGCTGGTTTTCTTTGGAAATCCCGAAAACTGTGTTTTGAGAGGTTAACTTTCAAAAAATCACGTGTTGGTGACGATTTTTTGCGTGCGGCGCCGGATTTATCGCGGCACCCCCCTGTTTTTGTACTGCTATTTGGAGTGCACCAATTCACCGCATATATTGGCAAAGTATTGGATTTTTCCCGCCTCGCCCCTCGCTGCTACGGGAGAAAAACCGAAAAACACGTGCAGCGTGACTTCAGAACTAGCAGTCCCAGGATCACAGTCAGCATCTCACCTTGGAGAGGACCACGTAAGCAACTCAATACCGTTTTTTGCTTGTTGATACGTGCCCTGGGAGCGAAGATAAAAATTCAACAAGACTTTCTAAAATACACCCAATTTGTGACAGCCCTAGCTCAAAGAAACGAGCGAAGACCCCTATTTTTTATTTAATTATAAGACTTGTTATTTTATTTAGAATATAACTGCAGATTTTCAGATTTTTCTTTCATACAATTGCTGAGTTATTAAAATTTTAAAATACCTACTGAAATACCTACTCTTTTACCTAAACTTTTTCTATTGTTTTGACAGAAGGGGGTCAAACGCTATTCGATGCGTTATTGGCTCCTTATCTCATAATAAATTTTTTATTACCATCCGACAATATTCCCACTCATAAATTTCAGAAAAACTGTCTTTTTGCGTCTGTTGGTTTTGGTATTTGGTTTTTCAAATGGTTATTACTCAAAATTATTGTATGTATTAGTATATAGATTTTAACATAGTCCAATAGAACAGTTCATTAGCTTCTTTCATTATTTTTTTCAAAATTTTTTACCTAATCGTTATTGAGTTGGAATTTTTTAACTGGAACACGGGCTGTCCTGAAAACCGCACGATAACTGTGTTTTCAGTTTACAGGAAAACTAAGCGTCCTAGACCAATTCTGACCATTTTTACGGGGTCCCCCCCCCTAACAACCCCCCCCACGGTTTGTACGTAAGACAAACCCTTTGAGCCCCCTCCGATCATTTGGACCAAGTTTCATCCCCCTACCCCAATTTTTGGACTTCGACTTAGTCTCTGGGGATGAAACTGCTTTCTTAGACATTTTGGGCCATAACTCCTAGACCCGTGATCCGAATCAAGAGGGGTTTTCTGCTGGGGATAGAGCAGACATTAGGCTCTCTATCGAAAGGGAGCGTCTCTAGGTAGAGTCTCTACGAAAGGTTTCTTAGATATAAATATATGTTGACACGGTTTTCATTGCATGGCCGGCTTAGAGTATAGTAGTGTGAGGACGAACTCTATGTAGAGTCAACTTTCGACAAGAACTTGGCTTTGTTTTGACGCGGTTTTCTCAGCATAACAGAGTGTCCACAAGACTGTCATGACTTGTATGGAGACTGGCTCTACATAGAGTGCTGTCACAAATTGTTTTTTATGGAAAATTATACCGGACAAAGCAATTCTGCTTATTGTGACGCAAAACTGTAACGACAAGGAGAGATCGACTCTACCAAATTAAATGTTGCGGATTTATTTTTATTTCTAGAATTTTGTTGTCTTATAGATTTGATTTATTTTTACTTTTACCTGCAAATTGTGACTGTATATTATATGTGTGTATTCTCACAGAAGCTATATTGTATTGACAAGCAAATTTCTGACTGCCTTCTACCCTTTCTCACCCTTTTTAACCACAAAATATTGGTTTGTGCACCATCCAACAGTGCGGGTAGAGTCATCTGTGGGAGAAAATAATAATAAAAATTAACTCACTTTCTAGTGACCTGCTCCTTACTTTACTAGTACATTCAATTGGAGCACGCCAATTGGCCTCCCAGCCGTGTACGTAAGCCAGCAAGTACCTGAAACAAAAGGAAATTAAAAAACTAAGCTGACAAGATTCTTTAGAATCTTACTATTATTGTTTGTTGTTGCTGTTATTGTTATTGTTTGTTTTATACACTTATCGTTATTTTACACTAGACTGGGGTAATTTTTACAATACCCCTTTGACGTTGGACTAGTTTGAATCCGAATCCATCCAGGACAAGATGATGACGGGTTTTCGCACACCTGTAAAGAAGCCGACAAATCTCGCAAACAAAAGCCCACCAAATGCCACAGAAGAGGCAGGAACCTCCACACAAAGTGCTAGAAGAAGTGTGGGTGAATGCGAGGTCGAAAAGCCAGCAAGGAACGAGACCCCAGTGAAAAATTCGGCAGAAAAGGTGCCTCTCAAATTGACACTACAGACGTCACGACGACCATCTGTCGAGATTGTCTGCCTTAGTCCGCCGGCAACAAAGACTAGAGTCGCGGAGGCCAGAATATGCCTGAGCAAGATAAAGGCCCACATGACCAATTCTAAAACGACGAAAAGGGAGATAAAAGAAGAGGTCAAGGCCCAAGCAGACCGGCTCTATCTGCTCATTAAGGAATCTGAGCAGGAGAAAGGACGAGCCCCACCCCCAAAGATAATAACTAAAACGAAGGGGACACAATCGCAAGCGGAAGCAGAAGAAGAAGAACAGAAAGAAGTCGTTTCCAGCACGGAGGTAGAAATGGAGTCTCTCAAAAAGGCTCTGGAAGATCACAGCCGAAACTTGCGGGAAAACAGCGAGAAACTTGATAGTCTGAAAGAGGCACTTAAAACTAGTGAAGAGCATATGGAGAAATTCTCCTACGCTAGTGTAGCGGCAAGTCGGCCTATCAAGCAGCCACCAAAGCAGACGGCACTCCACTCCATTGTGGTCACCTCCACGACGGAAACTGAAACTGGCGACGAAATTATCGACCATATCAGAAAGGCAGTAAATGCGAAGGAGGGATGGGTCACAGTAGATAGAATCCGGAAAGCCAAAGATAGGAAAATAGTACTGGGATGCAAAACAGAAGAAGGAAGAGAAAGAATTAAGGAAAGATTGGCAAGCGTGGGGTCGTTGTTGAAGGTTGAGGACGTCAAGAACAGGGACCCTCTGGTGATCCTGAGGGATGTCTTAACCTACAACACAGACGAAGACATCCTTAAAGCTCTTCGAAACCAGAATAGGGACGTGTTCACAGACCTAACGAAAGAAGAAGACCGGGCAGAGGTACTTTTTAAAAAGAAAACCAGGAACCCCCACATGCACCATGTTGTTCTCAGGGTCTCCCCAAAACTGTGGAATAGACTACAGGATCGACAGGCTGTTCACATTGACCTGCAAAGGATCCGAGTGTCCGACCAGACTCCACTGGTCCAGTGTTCCCTATGCCTAGGATTTGGGCATGGACGACGGCTCTGTAAGGAACAAGTGGAAAAGTGCAGTCATTGTGGGGGCCCTCACATGAGGGCGAAATGTGCAGAATGGATGGCTGGAACAACACCATCATGTTGTAACTGTGTGCATGCAAAGCTGGAAAACACTGAGCATAATGCATTCAGTGACGAATGCCCAGTCAGAAAGAGATGTGAGGTTCTGGCCAGAGCCAGAGTAGCTTATTGCTAAGGTTGATACTGGCGACAGGGCGTACAATACAACCAGAGGTTATGCAGTGGCCCAAGCCAACCTACAAAGGAAGGAACTGGCAACCACCGAACTCTTCTTAGAGGCCAGTGAGCGAGCAATCGCGTGGGCAATGATCCAGGAACCGTACGTGGGAGGGGCTAGGGGCATGAAGAGCTACCGCGGTGCGAGAATCTACCAGTGTGAGGTCGAAGGAAGTGGGAGGGTAAAGGCGGCAATAGCCGTCTTTAATGATGACTTGGATGTCATTCCTTACCCGAAACTCACCACCAACAACATCGTCGTGGTGGGGATCCGGACCAAAGCCTGGGAAATCGCGGTAGTCTCCTATTACTTTGAGCCAGATCAGCCCATAGCGCCTTACTTGGATCATCTGACCAAAATAAAGCTGGAGCTGGGCACCGGAAGACTTCTGATAGGGGGAGACGCAAATGCGAAGAGCACCTGGTGGGGAAGCACTACAGAGGACCTTAGGGGAGAAGAGATGTCCGGAACCCTGGAAGAGTTGGAGCTTCAGGTACTGAACACTGGAGACACGCCGACTTTTTACACGGTAAGGGGTGGCGTAGTATACAAGAGCCACGTAGATGTCACAGCATGCTCGCTCGATCTATTTGACCTGGTAGACGGCTGGCGGGTCGACACAGGGGCAACGAGCTCGGACCACAACACCATTATATTTAAAGTTAATGTAAAAAGGGAAAAAGGGATAAGCATAATTAGGACAACAAGGAAGTACAATACTAAAAAAGCAAATTGGGAAAATTTTAAAATTAAATTGGGGGAATACAAAATTGAAAATAATATAAGCCTAGACAGTATAAATCAGATAGTTAATAAGTATGAATTGGAGAAAATTGTAATAAAGTATAAAAATTTAATTGAAAAAGCATGTGACGAAGCTATCCCTAAAATAAATAATAAGTCAAAAATTACCATTCCGTGGTGGTCCGAAGTGCTCGCTGTGAAGAAGAAGGAAGTCGTTACGAAGAAGAACCGCATCCGTAACGCCGCACCGGTCCGGAGAGCAATGGTCGTCGACGAGTACCTGAAAGCCAAAGAAGAGTATGAGTGTCAAGCCAAGAAAGCGCTAGTGGCCAGCTGGAAGAAGTTTTGTGAGAAACAAGATAGAGAGGGTTTGTGGGAGGGCATTTATAGAGTCATCAGAGGGACCACCAGAAGACAAGAAGATGTGACCCTGATGAGCAATGGCACTTTTTTGAGCCCGAAGGAATCGGCTGCCTTGCTCGCCGACATTTTCTACCCAGAAGATAGGGCGGAAAAGGACAACGCAGACCACAGGCTGACTAGGGAAGCAGCCACACGGGTAAATGAATGGCAGCATGGTGAATACCATGACCCACCATTTACACCGCTGGAGCTGAGGACAGCCGTGGGACACTTTAATCCGAAGAAAGCCCCTGGAGTAGATGGATTTACGTCGGACATCTGCAGTCGAGCGATCTGCCAGGACCCGGACGCTTTCCTTGCCCTATACAACAAATGCCTAGAACTGGCGCACTTCCCGGACATCTGGAAAGAGGCAACGGTGGTGGTCCTCAGAAAACCGGGCAAGGAAGACTATATGAACCCAAAATCATATAGACCGATAGGTCTCTTGCCGGTCCTGGGGAAAGTCCTGGAGAGGATGGTAGTGGCGAGGATCAAGTGGCAGCTTGTGCCGCGGCTTAGTACTCGCCAGTTTGGATTTATGCCACAAAGGAGCACCGAGGACGCCCTCTATACGCTAATAAAGCATCTGCAGGACAAGTTGAGGCTGAAGAAGCTAATTGTCCTGGTGTCGTTGGATATAGAGGGCGCCTTCGATAGCGCCTGGTGGCCAGCAATCAGGGTCAGGCTGGCTGAGGAAAAGTGCCCGGTGAACACCAGGAGGCTACTTGACAGTTACCTCGACGGCAGAAAAGTAAGGGTAAGATATGCTGGGCAGGAATGCATAAGAGAGACCAACAAGGGATGTGTCCAGGGGTCAATTGGTGGTCCCATTCTGTGGAACCTCCTACTGGACCCGCTATTGCAGGACCTGGATGAAAAGGGGTACTTCGTTCAGGCTTTTGCAGACGATATAGTCTTGGCCGTGGATGGTGACACAGCGACTGAAGTCTCCAGAACTGCCAATGCAGCCCTCGCCCGTGTTCAGAGCTGGGGCGTCAGAAATAAGCTTAAGTTTGCACCGCACAAAACCTGTGCGATGTTAATAACTAACAAGCTTAAGTACGACACTCCAATTCTGAGCATGGCCGGGGTCGACATCGGTATGGTCAGGAGCATGAAGTTGCTAGGGCTGACTATAGACGACAAATTGACCTTCAACGAACACACCAAGAACGTCTGCAAGAAGGTGGCGGAAATTTATAAGAGACTGGCACGTGCGGCAAAAGTCAGCTGGGGTCTCAATAGGGAGGTCATCCAAATTATTTACACCGCCACGATTGAGCCGATAGTCATGTACGCGGCTGGAGCCTGGGCTCCCGCTACGAAAAAGCTGGGTATACGGAGGAAGCTAGGCTCCCTCCAAAGAGGATTCGCCCAGAAGCTCTGTAAGTCTTACCGTACAGTCTCACTAAACTCGGCACTGGTGCTAGCTGGGATACTACCTCTAGACCTTCGCATACAAGAAGCAGCCGCCCTGTATGAGGCAAGGAGAGGGTCGTCCGAGTTTGTACCGGGAGATAGAGAGATTGAGAGTATGGTGAGATTTGCAGAAACATCTCACCCAGCCAAACAAATGGCCTTGGAGTTTATGTGCCTGGCAGACCAACAGCTTGTGGACAGCCATAACGTGCAGGCTGTGCGAATATTCACGGACGGCAGTAAGATTGAGGGGAAGGTCGGCGCCGCATTATCCTTGTGGGATAATGAAGGCGAAGTCCAGAACCTCAAGCTCAGTCTCGCCGCGTACTGCACTGTCTACCAGGCGGAACTACTAGCCATTTGCAAGGCAACGGATGTAATCCTCAAGCGCAAAGAGACGAGCTACGGCTTGTACAGCGACTCAATGTCAGCATTGCAGGCGCTTGCAAGCCATGGCTCTCTTCACCCTCTGGCGGTCCGCGCACGAGCCAATTTGGCTGAGGCATTGGACCAGAACAAAGCTGTGTCTCTTTTCTGGGTCAAAGCCCATGCGGGCCTACCGGGGAACGAGCGCGCGGATGAGCTGGCAAAGGAGGCAGCGTTGTCGTCACGGAAGAGACCGGACTATGACCGGTGTCCGGTTTCATACATCAAGCGCCAAATCCGTTTGGGTTCGCTTGATGAGTGGAACGGGAGATACGTGTCTGGAGAAACGGCCTCGGTGACAAAAATATTCCTTCCGAATGCCGTGGCTGCCTACCGTATTATAAAACAGGTGAGGCCAATAGGCGTGCTCACACAAGTCTTAACAGGGCACGGTGGGTTCTCGGAATACTTAAATCGCTTTAAGTGTAAAGATAGCCCATCGTGCACCTGTGACCCCAATGTAGCGGAATCAGTTCCGCACCTAATAATAGATTGCCCAATTTACGCAAGGGAACGCTACAATTTAGAGCAAGAGATAGGCAAAAGACTGCAGACAGAAAGCGTGGGGGAAATAATGTTGGGAAAAAATAAAAATAGAAATAAACTAATAGCTTACTGTGAGAATATAGCACTGAAGGTAATAGAAATAAACAAAACCAGGTAAAACAACTATGTTTCATATTATATTGTACATATAGTTATTGTAAACATAGGGCATTAGCGCAATAAATTGTAAAATAGGATAAGCAGTAGGTTAAAGTGATGACAACATGTTTTAAATAGATTAATAGATTTTTTAAAAAGATGTTATGTTAATTAAGTTATAATTAGTTTGTTAAAAGTAGTTATGTAAAAATTAGTTCGTTAAAATTAGTAATGTTAAAATTAGTTTGTTAAAGTAAGGTAATATGTTAAAATTAGTTTGATAAAAATTAGTTTCGTTAAAATTAAGCTATGTTCAAACGATGTTTAGTAAAAACAAACCTGATGAATTTATTTTCCCAAAAGAAAAGTAGAAAATTAAGTAAATAAATAAATGAAATAGCAGAATAGGAATTAGCTCATAAGTGGGAATCCCACCCACAGGATAAATGGTGAAGGATAATAGAAAGATAAAGTATGAAGCATGGAAGTACGAGAAGCATGTGCGCGAGAACTGGTATGGAAAGGGATTAGATACAGAATAGGCGCCAATGATGTTGGCGGAACTAGTCCGGAAAAAAAAAAAAAAAAAAAAAAAAAAAAAAAAAAAAAAAAAAAAAAAAAAAAAAAAAAAAAAAAAAAAAAAAACCTAACCTAACCTAACCTAACCTAACCTAACCTAACCTAACCTAACCTAACCTAACCTAACCTAACCTAACCTAACCTAACCTAACCTAACCTAACCTAACCTAACCTAACCTAACCTAACCTAACCTAACCTAACCTAACCTAACCTAACCTAACCTAACCTAACCTAACCTAACCTAACCTAACCTAACCTAACCTTTTTTTTTTTTTTTTTTTTTTTTGTCGCTGAGAAATGCTTTATGCATTGCCGCTCGTGGGGGACGAGACGGGGTATGTGGGACTCCTGTCGGAATGACAGTATACCCACTAAAACTCAGCGGTGTTCCCACATCGCCGTGATGGGAGGGCCATGGGAAACCGGCTCAGCCTTTACATCCACAACCCTCCCGGCGCATGCCCGCCTAGCTGGCGGGCCCCGCATGCCCCCTAGGTTGGGGGGCTACGGGAATGGCCGGGAACACCTGGCCATTCCCGTCCGACACTGGTGGAGGCCTGTGCAATACAGGCAAGGGTGCCCCCGCATCCGTTGCCTGCTGGCCTCCACCTGGGAGGAGTCGGAGATGATTATCAAATTGACGTCTTCTTCGACCCCTCCTCCGCCTTCGGAGCGGCGCCGCGTGAGGATCGTCCTCCCGCGCGCGCTCTGCCGACTCCTTCTGGGACATGACATGTTCGCAGAAGGAGGCGACTGCCGCCCAGGACCTTTCATTCCCCAGCATGGCGTTAACCAAGCCGGGGAGTGAGAGGTCCGGTCCTATCACCGCGATAAGACCTTGGCGCGTCTCGGTCCACGACGGGCACACCTCGAGGGTGTGCTGCGCCGTGTCATCCACCGCACCACAGTCGTGGCACGACGGTGTCTCCTCCCGTCCGATTCGGTGCAGGTACGATCCGAAGCAACCGTGTCCGGACAGCACCTGCACCAGACGGAAGGAGAGGAACCCGTGCGACCGCTCGAGCCAGTCTCGCAGGACAGGCCCGATCGCGTCGAGGGTTCGGCGGCCGAAGGCTGCGGTGGCGAGTTCCCCCGTCCAATGGACGACGATGGCGTCCCTCGCCTCCCGCCGGACGGCCTCCCGCTCTTCCGGAGCTGGGCGTTCTCCTCTCGCCCTCCGCCCCGCCGTCCATTCATACACTCTGGCGAGCACCCACGCCTCGAGTTCCCAAGGAGGGGTGCTGGCCAGAGCACATGCTGCCGCGAAGCCCACCGTGCGGTAGGCCCGCGCCACCCGCTGGGCTATGGCCCTTTGGGGCGCCCGCAAGGCGGTGGCGTTCTCCCTCCTCTGGAGGGAGTCCTCCCAGATAGGAGCCCCGTAAAGGGCCATACTCCTCAAGATGCCGGCGTAAAGTTGCCGGCATCGCGCGCTGGGCCTCCCCAAGTTGGGAAGCAGCCACGAGAGCGTACCTGCGGCCTTCAGCAGGCGCGACGACAGCCCGCTAAAATGCGGACCGAAGCGCCACCTGCTGTCGAGTACAAGGCCCAGATATTTCATCTGGGCCTTCACCTCAATTCTGACACCCTCCACGAAGATGTGGGCGTCAGGTGGGGGGCGCTGCCGAGGTCCGTGGAAGAACACAGCCTCGGTCTTGTGCAGCGCCACCGTTAAACCTAGGCGGCGGATCCTCCCCGCGACCAAGGATCCGCCCGCCGAGGCCAAGTTGGCCGCCTCCCTGAAACTCCCCCCCCGGGCGGTGAGGAGAGTGTCATCCGCATAGCAGATGATACTCGTGCTTCGGAGGAGAGTTCCCCGCAAGAGCCAATCATAGGCGATGTTCCAGAGGAGAGGTCCTATGACTGACCCCTGCGGCACGCCGGCCTCAACGGCGTATCGCCGGACTTGGCCAGTCCTATTTACCAGGACGATCGCCCGATCCTCCAGGTAGCTGGCCAGTAGATCGCGCATGTATCGAGGCACTCCGTGGAATCGGAGCGCCTCTAGGATAGTGGAGTGGGGAACGGAGTTGAAGGCATTGGCTATGTCGAATGACACGGCCAACACTCCGTCCCCCACCTCCATCGCCCCCTTCACCTGGCCCTTAAGGCGGGCCAGCGCGTCCACCGTGGAACGCTCAGCCCGAAAACCGAACTGAGCGTCCGACAAGTCCGGCCCGATACACCGCAAATGGCTTTTTAGGCGGGCAGCGATTATCCCCTCGAACATTTTTCCGACCTCATCGAGCAGAACGATGGGCCGGTATGCCGAGGGGGAGTCTGCTGGGCGGCCCTCTTTGCGAAGGAGGCACAACTGCCCCTCCTTCCACGGTTTCGGGAACCTCCCAGACGCAAGACATGCGCTGAAGAGGTCCCGAAACCTCTCCTCCATTTGAGTGGCAGCGATCGCCACCACTCTTGCCGGAACACCGTCGGGACCCGGAGCTGTCTTCTTGGCGCGGATATGGAGAATCGCCGCGCCAAGTTCCGACTCCGTGACAGGAGGGGCCTCCTCTACTTCCTCAGCTGGCGGAGCTATACCCAGCGGTGGGTCCATCACTGGTGGGGTGAAGTTGTCCCTGCACGGGAACAGGGACTGAACCACCCCATCCAGTAATGAGGGCTCCAGGGTCTCGGCCACTGGGGGACCAAAGGGGCGCAGTTTGTTGCGCGCCGCCTTATACGGTCTCCCGTATGGGTCGTTGTCGAGACCCTCCAACATCTCCGCTCTCGCCGAGTCTCTGGCGGCGACGATGGCCCTATCGAGGACCGCTTTTGCCTCTATGTAAACCTCATAGAGGTGGTCCTCGTCGGCGTGGTCTCGTCGACGCCGCCGCCGGCTTCGCGTGTAGGCCCTCCTTGCCTCCACACACGCTGCTCGAAGCCCCGCCAGCTCCACCGACCACCAGTACACGGCGCGTTTGGGTGGCGGTCGGCAAGACCGAGGCATGCTAGAGTTGCATACCTCAGTCAGAGACTCCCTCAGGTGCCCCGCCACGGTGTCCACATCCAGGCCGGCGGAAGGTGGTGAAAACCAGTCCCGGATGAACGCCGCCTCCCCCGCTGCCTCCCTGTCCAGGCGGGTGAGAGCCCACCGCGGGAACGGTGATCGCACCGAGAGGGGCCGCGTCTCTCCGGGGCTACCGGTGGAGATGTCGAACCGTACGTAGCGGTGGTCCGACATAGTCTCCACCAGGTCCACCCGCCAGTTCAACACGCGCGCGGCCAACGCAGGGGTGGCGAAAGTGACGTCAACTATTGAGCCACCCTGCCGCCGCACGCATGTCTGGACGCTGCCTCTGTTCAAGAGGGAGAGTCCAGAGGAGGCTGCCCACATCTCCACTGCCCGCCCGCGTGCGTCGGTGGCCCGGTTGCCCCAGGTCACCGACTTGGCATTCAGGTCTCCCAATACGGAGACCTGACGCGGCGCCGCCCTGCCGACCACGGCGGCCAGGACTCCGAGATAGTTCTCGAAGTCCTGTAGGGGGCGGTTTGGGGAGAAATAGACGCCCACAAGGGCTAATTCTCCCCACGCGGCGGCCACATATCCCGGTCCCTTCTCTAATAGCGAGAGGGGAGGGGAGTCTGTGGAAGACCGCGCCGCTAGTGCCACCAAGCCATCCTCGTCACCCAGCCAGCTGCCGGGGATTGAGTAGGGCTCGGCGACCACCGCTACGTTCACCAACCACTCGGCCATGACCTGTACCACCAGGTCCTGGGCCGCTCTGCAGTGGTTGATGTTCGCCTGGAGGATGCGATAGTCGGAAACCATTACTCCAACATCGCACACCCCTCCTCAGCTACCGCCGCTGGAGCTACAGCGGTGACGTGACGACGGCAGTGGTGGCGGTGGTGGCAACAGGGCGAACCTGCGCCGGCACTATGCCCTTCCTCGCGGGTGGCTTGCAGCTCCTGCCCGTCATCTTGTGGTCCGCGGGGCGGCCACTGGCGGCACACGCCGCGCAGCGAAGCGTGGCGGCGTGGCAAGTGGCACTCCTGTGTCCCTCCTGCCCGCATCGGAAGCAGCAGTCTCCCCAGTCGTACTTGGAGGGACACGTGGTTCGGGTGTGGCCGAACGCGAAGCACTTGAAGCAACGCATAGGCTGGTCTTCAAGTGGCCGAACCACAGCCGAGCTGAAGCCCACAAGCAGCCGTCCTTTGGTCGCAGTAAGGACGGCCCCCGCCGCAGCGACTGGGCACTCGATGCGGATGGTGCCCATGCCACGGCGGCCGAGCCTGATGGCTCCACCCTTCACCGCGCCAGCATCGCAGCCTCCAGCCACCGCAACGGCCGCCACCACGTCCTCTTTGGTGACCGAATCATCCAGATCGGCCACCTCCAAGGCTGCGGTCTTTACAGGTCTGACGACCGTTGCCGCATCCGCGATGACCTCTTGCAACATTTTTGCGAAGAGGTCCGCGTTTGCGCCGCGCTGCTCCCCCGAGAACTCGAAAATTCGAGCCCCGGCTAGGGTTCGGCGGCACGTGATGTTGCCGATCCCCAGCCGGGAAGGATCCGCGTTGGTACGAGCCCGTCTTAGGACGGACTCATAAGTCTCGCCCCGCTCCACGGCCTCCGGGGTGATGGTCACCACGACGGCCGCGGTTTTGGGAGGAACCAGCTTCCTCCCGCCGGCTGGACCCTTTTTGGCTGCAGGAGCAGTCGCAGCGGACTTGGGGGTCAACTTTTTCCCTTTTCCCCCCCTGACCACTTCCGTCCACGATTGGTTGGACGGGGTGGTGGAGGGAAGAAGGGCGTCTTCCCCCTCCGAGTTCCGGGGGGCTGCTGGAGTGGCAGACGATGCAGACGCTCCCTCCGCGCTCGTGGTGGGTGTTTGAGGGGCCACCGTGGTCCTCTTGCCCTTGCCTTTGGCCTTGGAGGGCTTCGGGGCGTGGGGCTGTTTGCTCGATGCCGGACCTCCCAGAGGTGCAGGTTCTGGCTCCGCTGGCGGTGGACTCATATCCGCCGCTAGCGGCGGGCGGAGCCGCCTTTCCGGCAAGAGCCGGTCCTCAATACCCGCAAAGCAGCCTCTGATGAAGGCTCTCTCCTCCATGACAACCCCGCGGATTATTGCCTCAAGGCTGGCAGGGGAGGAGGAGCCTCCCACCACCGCATCTGGGGCAGATTGGGCAGGCCGGGCCGTGACTTCAGCCAGCTTCTGGTGTAGCTGGCTGACCTCCGCCTGCAGACGATCCACCTTCGCCTGCAGCTGCCGCGTCTCGTCCGTGGCCGTCCGCTTCACCAGCTCCACGACAATGCCGTGCATGCTGGCGGCCCGGCATTTGAGGGCCTTCTGGAAGGTCCCCTTCAAATTGGAGGACTTTGAGGCGACCTCCAAAACCTCCTCCTTGTCCTCTTGTGCCATGCACTCCAACTCCGCCAGGGAGTGGTCAGCATATAGTACATTGGATGCACCATAGCCAGCCCTCGACCTGGCGGCTTGCGCCTGCCGCTCCTTGGCGGCGACCCTCTCCTCCAGGTCCACCTGGAGTTGCGCCCTTTTCGCCAGGTTTAGCTGGCGCTCGGCGTCCACCAAGCCCACATCGTGAGCCAAAGACGGAGTAGAAGTCGAAGCCTTTTTAGACTTCGACTTCTTCTTCGCCCTACTCCCGACCGACTCCGAGGAGCCCCCGGACCCGAGCCTCAGATCGGCCCTCTTCCGCTTGGGGCGGTCGTTTTCGGCCGCCGACGTGTCCATATTGGACTCGTCGGCGTCCGACAACTCGTCCGGCCTGCTGAAAAAGCTGGCCGCGGACGGTGCGCGGTCAGCTTCTGACGCCAAAGCGCCGCCGGCATGGCCCTGAGAAGGGCCGTTGGATTGGCCCTGAGAAGGGCCGTTGGGTTGGCCCTGAGAAGGGCCGTTTGAATCGCCCTGTGAGGAGCGATTAGAATAAAAACGCCCAGAGGCGTCACGGCTTTGCAATTTCGACATATCCGCAGACGAACGCGTTTTTGGTCTGCGAATCACAGCGCACTTTAGCCGCCGGTCTGCCACTCCGTTACGGTGGTCAGACGCGGCGTTGCCCGGGGGAAACTACGTGGAAGTATGCGCTGTGGGGGATCCCCCAACCTAACCTAACCTAACCTAACCTAACCTAACCTAACCTAACCTAACCTAACCTAACCTAACCTAACCTAACCTAACCTAACCTAACCTAACCTAACCTAACCTAACCTAACCTAACCTAACCTAACCTAACCTAACCTAACCTAACCTAACCTAACCTAACCTAACCTAACCTAACCTAACCTAACCTAACCTAACCTAAAGAGTCGGAGCGTAACAAATCTCCTGTCGCACCCACGCCAGCGGTCATACCAGCAGCCACAGTCGTGCCATTGAGCCTGACCACGGATGAGCCGGCGGAGCTCATGAAGAGCCTTGTGGCAGGTCTCAAAGATCACAAACAGGCATTGGAGGAGTGCCAACATCACACCCGGGCTTTGTCGGAGCATCTCCAGCAGGCCCCTCGCTACGTTGCAGGCCAAGGTCCGACTTTCGCGGAGATGGCCGCCGTCGGCCCGAAGCAGAACATCCAAGAGCCTCTTCACTCGGTGGTCGTATCATCTCTCAATCGTGAAGAGTCTCGTGAAGAGTCCTCTTAGCTGGGGCTCTAGCTCCTTCAGAGCGAGGGCTAATGCTAGGCCGTGAACTCCGTCTGGCCCCGGAGCCACATTCTTGGCCCGGAGCCGCATCACGGCCGCCCCCATCTCTGCCTGTGTCACCTCTGGGACGCTGATGGCGTTTTCCTCCGTAGACTCTGCGGCTGTGGGCAAAGCCATCGGCGGCGGAGTGTGCTCCGCTCTTGCCGGGAAGAGGGCTGCGACTACCTCATCCAGCAGCTCGGGTTGGAGACTCTCCGTAAGTGGGGGCGCTGCGGCTCTTAGTTTCCCTCGAACCGCTCGATAAGGGCGCCCCCACGGATCCCCGTCTAGAGTCTCCAACATCCCTTCCCTGGCTCGCGTCTTCGCCTCCCCGATGGCCAGCCACAGAGTCCCCTTAGCCGCGCGGTACACCTCATACAGCGCGGCTTCTTCGTCAGGGACCCGACGACGTCGTCTTCGATAACGGGTGTACTGGCGTCTCACCGCCACGCACGCGACTCGTAAGTGCGCGATTTCGGCGGACCACCAGTACACCTGGCGCCTTGCGGACTGTGCGTGGACCCGGGGCATGGACGCGTCGCAGATTTGCGTCATCGCCCCGCGGAACCACAGCGCCTCCTGTTCGACGTCGACGTCGACGGGTCCGTTCGTTGCCGACTCCCGGCTCCAGGCCTGGACAATAGCGGCCTCCTCGAGAAGTTCCCTGTCGATGCGCTTGCGCGCCCAGCGCGGGCCGTCCATTCGCGAGACTGATGATCTGCGGCCGCCAGCGGTTTGGGCGGAGACGTCGAAACGGATGTATCTATGATCCGACAACGTCTCCACCTCCACGGCGACTCGCCAGTCACGAACACGGCTCGCGACAGCAGGGCTAGCGAACGAGACGTCGACAATCGATCCGCCCCGCTGCCGCACGCACGTGTGGACCGAGCCCCGGTTCAGGACGACCAGGCCAGTCGTGACCGCCCACTCCTCCAATGCCTCACCCCTAGCATCGGTCACTGGGGATCCCCACGCCGCAGATTTGGCGTTGAGATCGCCCAGCAACAGCACGGGGCGAGGATGGAGTTGGCCCACGACGGCACCCAACTCGACAAGGAACCTCTCGAAGTCGGCGAGACTCTTGTTGGGCGAAAAATACGCTCCAACAACGCCAATGCCGTCCGCGAGGGCGGCTACCCAGCCATGACCTCGGGACGGGTTGACGAGAGCCCCGCCAATGATGGCCACCAAACCGTCAAGGTCTCCCACCCAGCTATCCCGGGGGGGGACAAAGTACGGCTCGGCGACCACAGCCACGTGAATCGACCACTCTGCCATGCTCTGGATCAAGAGATCCTGAGCTCTGGCACAGTGGTTGATATTGCCTTGGAGGAAATGGTAATGGTGTATAGACATTATGCGCATTCCATTCCCTCCGCACCATTCCTAGGCCGGGAGTCGGCCGAAGGGCAGCCAGGCTGAGGGGGGGGTAAAGAGCCCCCCGCAGCCTTGGCATCCCTTCTCTTCTTTTTGTTGTTGGCGGGCACGCCACAGGCCTTTCCACCCGCCCTGTGTCCGGCGGGCCTCCCTGCAGCTGTACAGAGGCTACAGTTTGGCGCCGCCGAGCACTGAGCCGCCTTGTGGCCGGGCTTACCGCAGCGATAACACTGGTCGCTGCGGTCTATTTCGGCGGTGCACCGTGCTCGGACATGCCCGAAGTCCAGGCACCGGTAGCACCGCATGGCCCTGGGCTGCAGCAGCTTAGCTCTCGCTGCAACCCACCCCACCAACAAACGCCCACCGTCAGCGACTTTGTTCGCCGCCGCCACCGGGCACCGCACCCAAATCGTGCCGAGCCCGGAAGCGTCGGCGCGAATGTCGCCCGTCCGCACGTCTTCGGGCGGACATCCACCTACTCGGGCGACGGCCGCCATGACCTCAGCCGGGGTCGTCGAGTCGTCCAGACCATCGACGCGCAGCTCAGCGGTCTTCATCGGCCTGGACACCCGGACGTTATCCGGATTGAGGACCTCTCTCAGCTTGGCGGCCAGGATGTCCGCCTTTTCGCCGCTAGAGGCACCCGACACCTCGAGCAGCCGCGCTCCCGTGATCGCCGGCCTCAGTTTGAAGCCGGACGGTGTGCCGAGGTCGGGAAACGCGACTTTGGCTTTCGCCTCTGCCAGGACCGCCGCGTAGGTAACGCCCCTTTCGACGGCTCCGGGCTGCAGCGTGAGCACTACAGCCGCGGAGCGTGGTGCTCTGACCTTAGGCGGTCCCCGGGCCTTCTTTGGTGCCGGTGCTCCAGCGGGTGCCGGTGGCGGTGGTGCCGTCTTCGTCCCGCGACGGCGGCCCCTCTTGACGACCGTCGTCCAGGCTTCCGGGGTAGGCCCGGGCGCGGCCGCCGGTGGCGCAGCTGCCCGGGAAGTGGGGACACGCGTACCCTCCGTGGGCCCCCCGGTCCTCCCTCCCGACTGGCTGGACCCAGCCGCCGTGGTGGTATTGGGCCCCTGAAAAGCGGCCCCCTCCTTCCTCCGCTTGTCCGCAGCGAGCGGTGGGCGAAGGGTTGCCGCCGGGAGGAGTCTCTCCTCTATGGCCTCCATCCGGGCACCCAACATCGCACCACACTGCATCATGCAGATGCGTGCGATCCTCTCGACCTCCGCATCCGCAAGCGCAGGCGCCGACGACGGGACCGATGGAGCCGACGACAGGGCCGCGACGGTAGACGAGCCGGAGGCCGCAGGTGCTGCCCTCTGGGCGGCGAACTGTCGCTTGAGGTCCTCCAACTCGGATCGGAGACGGCCATTCTCCTCCCATAGCTTCGCCGTCTCCTCCGTGCTAGTGCGATTAAGGAGGACCTCAACCGCCTCCCGAATCCCCTCAGCCGCCTCCTTGAGAGCACGCGTGAATGTGCCCTTCAAGTTGCCCGATTTGGTGGCAACCTTCAGGACAACATCCACGCCGTCCAAAACTTGGCGACTGAGCGCCACCCCAGTGATGTCCCCTCCAGCAGCCATCCGAGCAGAGCGCCGCTCACGGGCCTGTCGGGCCAACTCGCTGACTTCGTCAGCCGCGACAGTCCTCACTTGAGCCCTCTTTCCTGCATTAGCCTCTGCTCGGTTGGCTTCTAGCAGGGACGCAGTGCTGCCCCCACCTTGTTCCTCCACCATTGGCTCGGGGTCACTCTCCGCCGAAACTGGCACAAAGCGACCCCGCTTGTCGCGCTCCGGCAGCCGAGCGGGGACTCCACTCGCTACCGCGCGACCTCGCCCACCCCGTGCCTTTGGCACCTTAGCCGCCGCCACGTTGACCTCGACCGGGGAAGGACCGCGCTTCCTCCGCGACTCCCCCCGGTCGGACGATTGGTCCCTTTCGGGACTTGAGTCTCCTCGACTCGCGTTGCCGTCAGTGACGGCAAGTGGTGCGACCACAACGCGCGGGAACTCCGGGTTCTTTTGGAGCTCCCTTTCTCGCTGGCCGGCGGTGCCGCCCATTCGACGACCCGACAAATCTGGATTTGTCAGGTCCTCGAACGACCGAGACCGCGATGAGCCTCCTCGACTCTTGTTGCCATGGGCAAGTGGTAGACAATCGTTGCCCCCCCCAGAATACGAATGGGGGCTTGACGTTCCCGAAGGGAACGTGGCGGACTCTCCAGCTGCAGAGCAGCCGGTACCGCCCTGGGGTAGTTTTTTACCGTTTGTCTCTTTCATTTTCATTTTCCTTTGAAGGGTGTGGTCCCATTTCCCCTGTATCCCCCCCCCAGCGCTAGCGACCGGACACCCCCCGGCCATTCATCCCCTCGGCACGCTCGACCTTGAGATTGGGGTAATTTTTTATAGAGGTTGTCTTCCTCTTCCCTCCCCACTCTACGCCCACTAGACTCACCCTCTGCAAGCAGAGGGGGTGTGGACGTGAGATGGCCACCAGGCCTATCCCCATGACGGACTAGCCGTCCCGCCCCTAGCCCGGTTCCCTTCCTCGACCATCAAAGATGATCGGTGAATGGAACCGCGGCCCTTCCCAGTTTGTTGAAGATTAGCCGCCAGCCCCAATTGTCCACCAAAAGCAGGTGGGCAATTGGAGCTGACGTTGCCCAGGGTGCGCCACGTGGAGGCTCTTCAACATGCACCCCAACCTAACCTAACCTAACCTAACCTAACATAACCTTTTTTTTTTTTTTTTTTTGTCGCTGAGAAATGCTTTATGCATTGCCGCTCGTGGGGGACGAGACGGGGTATGTGGGACTCCTGTCAGAATGACAGTATACCCACTAAAACTCAGCGGTGTTCCCACATCGCCGTGATGGGAGGGCCATGGGAAACCGGCTCAGCCTTTACATCCACAACCCTCCCGGCGCATGCCCGCCTAGCTGGCGGGCCCCGCATGCCCCCCATGTTGGGGGGCTACGGGAATGGCCGGGAACACCTGGCCATTCCCGTCCGACACTGGTGGAGGCCTGTGCAATACAGGCAAGGGTGCCCCCGCACCCGTTGCCTGCTGGCCTCCACCTGGGAGGAGTCGGAGATGACTATCAAATTGACGTCTTCTTCGACCCCTCCTCCGCCTTCGGAGCGGCGCCGCGTGAGGATCGTCCTCCCGCGCGCGCTCTGCCGACTCCTTCTGGGACATGACATGTTCGCAGAAGGAGGCGACTGCCGCCCAGGACCTTTCATTCCCCAGCATGGCGTTGACCACGCCGGGGAGTGAGAGGTCCGGTCCCATCACCGCGATAAGACCTTGGCGCGTCTCGGTCCACGACGGGCACACCTCGAGGGTGTGCTGCGCCGTGTCCTCCACCGCACCACAGTCGTGGCACGACGGTGTCTCCTCCCGTCCGATTCGGTGCAGGTACGATCCGAAGCAACCGTGTCCGGACAGCACCTGCACTAGACGGAAGGAGAGGAACCCGTGCGACTGCTCGAGCCAGTCTCGCAGGACAGGCCCAATCGCGTCGAGGGTTCGGCGGCCGAAGGCTGCGGTGGCGAGTTCCCCCGTCCAATGGACAACGATGGCGTCCCTCGCCTCCCGCCGGACGGCCTCCCGCTCTTCCGGGGCTGGGCGTTCTCCTCTCGCCCTCCGCCCCGCCGTCCATTCATACACTCTGGCGAGCACCCACGCCTCGAGTTCCCAAGGAGGGGTGCTGGCCAGAGCACATGCTGCCGCGAAGCCCACCGTGCGGTAGGCCCGCGCCACCCGCTGGGCTATGGCCCTTTGGGGTGCCCGCAAGGCGGTGGCGTTCTCCCTCCTCTGGAGGGAGTCCTCCCAGATAGGAGCCCCGTAAAGGGCCATACTCCTCAAGATGCCAGCGTAAAGTTGCCGGCATCGCGCGCTGGGCCTCCCCAAGTTGGGAAGCAGCCACGAGAGCGTACCTGCGGCCTTCAGCAGGCGCGACGACAGCCCGCTAAAATGCGGACCGAAGCGCCACCTGCTGTCCAGTACAAGGCCCAGATATTTCATCTGGGCCTTCACCTCAATTCTGACGCCCTCCACGAAGATGTGGGCGTCAGGTGGGGGGCGCTGCCGAGGTCCGTGGAAGAACACAGCCTCGGTCTTGTGCAGCGCCACCGTTAAACCTAGGCGGCGGATCCTCCCCGCGACCAAGGATCCGCCCGCCGAGGCCAAGTTGGCCACAGTAGATGCACCATAGCCAGCCCTCGACCTGGCGGCTTGCGCTTGCCGCTCCTTGGCAGCGACCCTCTCCTCCAGGTCTACCTGGAGCTGCGTCCTTTTTGCCAGGTTTAGCTGGCGCTCGGCGTCCACCAAGCCCACATCGTGAGCAAAAGCCGAAGCAGAAGTCGAAGCCTTTTTAGACTTTGACTTCTTCTTCGCCCTGCTTCCGACCGACTCCGAGGAGCCCCCGGACCCGAGCCTCAGATCGGCCCTCTTCCGCTTGGGGCGGTCGTTTTCGGCCGCCGACGTGTCCATATTGGACTCGTCGGCGTCCGACAACTCGTCCGGCCTGCTGAACAAGCTGGCCGCGGACGGTGCGCGGTCAGCTTCTGACGCCAAAGCGCCGCCGGCGTGGCCCTGAGAAGGGCCGTTGGATTGGCCCTGAGAAGGGCCGTTGGGTTGGCCCTGAAAAGAGCCGTTGGATTGGCCCTGAGAAGGGCCTTTGGGTTGGCCCTGAGAAGGGCCGTTTGAATCGCCCTGTGAGGAGCGATCCGAATAAAAGCGCCCAGAGGCGTCACGACTTTGGTTTTTCTTCATATTCGCAGACGACCGCGTTTTTGGTCTGCGAATCACAGCGCACTTTAGCCGCCGGTCTGCCACTCCGTTACGGTGGTCAGACACGGCGTTGCCCGGGGGAAACTGCGTGGAAGTATGCGCTGTGGGGGATCCCCCAACCTAACCTAACCTTTTTTTTTTTTTTTTTTTTTGTCGCTGAGAAATGCTTTATGCATTGCCGCTCGTGGGGGACGAGACGGGGTATGTGGGACTCCTGTCCGAATGACAGTATACCCACTAAAACTCAGCGGTGTTCCCACATCGCCGTGATGGGAGGGCCATGGGAAACCGGCTCAGCCTTTACATCCACAACCCTCCCGGCGCATGCCCGCCTAGCTGGCGGGCCCCGCATGCCCCCCAGGTTGGGGGGCTACGGGAATGGCCGGGAACACCTGGCCATTCCCGTCCGACACTGGTGGAGGCCTGTGCAATACAGGCAAGGGTGCCCCCGCACCCGTTGCCTGCTGGCCTCCACCTGGGAGGAGTCGGAGATGACTATCAAATTGACGTCTTCTTCGACCCCTCCTCCGCCTTCGGAGCGGCGCCGCGTGAGGATCGTCCTCCCGCGCGCGCTCTGCCGACTCCTTCTGGGACATGACATGTTCGCAGAAGGAGGCGACTGCCGCCCAGGACCTTTCATTCCCCAGCATGGCGTTGACCACGCCGGGGAGTGAGAGGTCCGGTCCTATCACCGCGATAAGACCTTGGCGCGTCTCGGTCCACGACGGGCACACCTCGAGGGTATGCTGCGCCGTGTCCTCCACCGCACCACAGTCGTGGCACGACGGTGTCTCCTCCCGTCCGATTCGGTGCAGGTACGATCCGAAGCAACCGTGTCCGGACAGCACCTGCACCAGACGGAAGGATAGGAACCCGTGCGACCGCTCGAGCCAGTCTTGCAGGACAGGCCCAATCGCGTCGAGGGTTCGGCGGCCGAAGGCTGCGGTGGCGAGTTCCCCCGTCCAATGGACGACGATGGCGTCCCTCGCCTCCCGCCGGACAGCCTCCCGCTCTTCCGGGGCTGGGCGTTCTCCTCTTGCCCTCCGCCCCGCCGTCCATTCATACACTCTGGCGAGCACCCACGCCTCGAGTTCCCAAGGAGGGGTGCTGGCCAGAGCACATGCTGCCGCGAAGCCCACCGTGCGGTAGGCCCGCGCCACCCGCTGGGCTATGGCCCTTTGGGGCGCCCGCAAGGCGGTGGCGTTCTCCCTCCTCTGGAGGGAGTCCTCCCAGATAGGAGCCCCGTAAAGGGCCATACTCCTCAAGATGCCGGCGTAAAGTTGCCGGCATCGCGCGCTGGGCCTCCCCAAGTTGGGAAGCAGCCACGAGAGCGTAGCTGCGGCCTTCAGCAGGCGCGACGACAGCCCGCTAAAATGCGGACCGAAGCGCCACCTGCTGTCGAGTACAAGGCCCAGATATTTCATCTGGGCCTTCACCTCAATTCTGACGCCCTCCACGAAGATGTGGGCGTCAGGTGGGGGGCGCTGCCGAGGTCCGTGGAAGAACACGGCCTCTGTCTTGTGCAGCGCCACCGTTAAACCTAGGCGGCGGATCCTCCCCGCCACCAAGGATCCGCCTGCCGAGGCCAAGTTGGCCGCCTCCCTGAAACACCCCCCCCGGGCGGTGAGGAGAGTGTCATCCGCATAGCAGATGACACTCGTGCCCCGGAGGAGAGTTCCCCGCAAGAGCCAATCATAGGCGATGTTCCAGAGGAGAGGTCCTATGACTGACCCCTGCGGCACGCCGGCCTCAACGGCGTATCGCCGGACTTGGCCAGTCCTATTTACCAGGACGATCGCCCGATCCTCCAGGTAGCTGGCCAGTAGATCGCGCATGTATCGAGGCACTCCGTGGAATCGAAGCGCCTCTAGGATGGTGGAGTGGGGAACGGAGTTGAAGGCATTGGCTATGTCGAATGACACAGCCAACAATCCGTCCCCCACTTCCATCGCCCCCTTCACCTGGCCCTTAAGGCGGGCCAGCGCGTCCACCGTGGAACGCTCAGCCCGAAAACCGAACTGAGCGTCCGACAAGTCCGGCCCGATACACCGCAAATGGCTTTTTAGGCGGGCAGCGATTATCCCCTCGAACATTTTTCCGACCTCATCGAGCAGAACGATGGGCCGGTATGCCGAGGGGGAGTCTGCTGGGCGGCCCTCCTTGCGAAGGAGGCACAACTGCCCCTCCTTCCACGGTTTCGGGAACCTCCCAGACGCAAGACATGCGCTGAAGAGGTCCCGAAACCTCTCCTCCATTTGAGTGGCAGCGATCGCCACCACTCTTGCCGGAACACCGTCGGGGCCCGGAGCTGTCTTCTTGGCGCGGATATGGAGAATTGCCGCGCCAAGTTCCGACTCCGTGACAGGAGGGGCCTCCTCTACTTCCTCAGCTGGCGGAGCTATCCCCAGCGGTGGGTCCATCACTGGTGGGGTGAAGTTGTCCCTGCACGGGAACAGGGACTGAACCACCCCATCCAGTAATGAGGGCTCCAGGGTCTCGGCCACCGGGGGACCAAAGGGGCGCAGTTTGTTGCGTGCCGCCTTATATGGTCTCCCGTATGGGTCGTTGTCGAGACCCTCCAACATCTCCGCTCTCGCTGAGTCTCTGGCGGCGGCGATGGCCCTATCGAGGACCACTTTTGCCTCCATGTATACCTCATAGAGGTGGTCCTCATTGGCGTGGTCTCGTCGTCGCCGCCGCCGGCTTCGCGTGTAGGCCCTCCTTGCCTCCACACACGCTGCTCGAAGCCCCGCCAGCTCCACCGACCACCAGTACACGGCGCGTTTGGGTGGCGGTCGGCAAGACCGAGGCATGCTAGAGTTGCATACCTCAGTCAGAGACTCCCTCAGGTGCCCCGCCACGGTGTCCACATCCAGGCCGGCGGAAGGTGGTGAAAACCAGTCCTGGATGAACGCCGCCTCCCCCGCTGCCTCCCTGTCCAGGCGGGTGAGAGCCCACCGCGGGAACGGTGATCGCACCGAGAGGGGCCGCGTCTCTCCGGGGCTACCGGTGGAGATGTCGAACCGTACGTAGCGGTGGTCCGACATAGTCTCCACCAGGTCCACCCGCCAGTTCAACACGCGCGCGGCCAACGCAGGGGTGGCGAAAGTGACGTCAACTATTGAGCCACCCTGCCGCCGCACGCATGTCTGGACGCTGCCTCTGTTCAAGAGGGAGAATCCAGAGGAGGCTGCCCACATCTCCACTGCCCGCCCACGTGCGTCGGTGGCCCGGTTGCCCCAGGTCACCGACTTGGCATTCAGGTCTCCCAATACGGAGACCTGACGCGGCGCCGCCCTGCCGACCACGGCGGCCAGGACTCCGAGATAGTTCTCGAAGTCCTGTAGGGGGCGGTTTGGGGAGAAATAGACGCCCACAAGGGCTAATTCTCCCCACGCGGCGGCCACGTATCCCGGTCCCTTCTCTAATAGCGAGAGGGGAGGGGAGTCTGTGGAAGACCGCGCCGCTAGTGCCACCGAGCCGTCCTCGTCACCCAGCCAGCTGCCGGGGATTGAGTAGGGCTCGGCGACCACCGCTACGTTCACCAACCACTCGGCCATAACCTGCACCACCAGGTCCTGGGCCGCTCTGCAGTGGTTGGTGTTCGCCTGGAGGATGCGGTAGTTGAAAGTCATTATTCCAACATCGCACATCCCTCCTCGGCTACCGCCGCTGGAGCTACAGCGGCGACTTCGGCGGCGGTGGTGGCGGCAGGGCGAACCTGCGCCGGCACTATGCCCTTCCTCGCGGGAGGCTTGCAGCTCCTGCCCGTCATCTTGTGGTCCGCGGGGCGGCCACTGGCGGCACACGCCGCGCAGCGAAGCGTGGCGGCGTGGCAAGTGGCACTCCTGTGTCCCTCCTGCCCGCATCGGAAACAACAGTCTCCCCAGTCGAACTTGGAGGGACACGTGGTTCGGGTGTGGCCGAACGCGAAGCACTTGAAGCAACGCATAGGCTGGTCTTCAAGTGGCCGAACCACAGCCGAGCTGAAGCCCACAAGCAGCCGTCCTTTGGTCGCAGTAAGGACGGCCCCAGCCGCAGCGACTGGGCACTCGATGCGGATGGTGCCCATGCCGCGGCGGCCGAGCCTGATGGCTCCACCCTTCACCGCGCCAGCATCGCAGCCTCCAGCCACCGCAACGGCCGCCACCACGTCCTCTTTGGTGACCGAATCATCCAGATCGGCCACCTCCAAGGCTGCGGTCTTTACAGGTCTGACGACCGTTGCCGCATCCGCGATGACCTCTTGCAACATTTTTGCGAAAAGGTCCGCGTTTGCGCCGCGCTGCTCCCCGGAGAACTCGAAAATTCGAGCCCCGGCTAGGGTTCGGCGGCACGTGATATTGCCGATCCCTAGCCGGGAAGGATCCGCGTTGGTACGAGCCCGTCTTAGGACGGACTCATAAGTCTCGCCCCGCTCCACGGCCTCCGGGGTGATGGTCACCACGACGGCCGCGGTTTTGGGAGGAACCAGCTTCCTCCCGCCGGCTGGACCCTTTTTGGCTGCAGGAGCAGTCGCAGCAGGCTTGGGGGTCGACTTTTTCCCTTTTCCCCCCCTGACCACTTCTGTCCACGATTGGTTGGACGGGGTGGTGGAGGGAAGCAGGGCGTCTTCCCCCTCCGAGTTCCGGGGGGCTGCTGGAGTGGCAGACGATGCAGACGCTCCCTCCGCGCTCGTGGTGGGTGTTTGAGGGGCCACCGTGGTCCTCTTGCCCTTGCCTTTGCCCTTGGACGGCTTAGGGCCCCGGGGCTGCTCGCCTGATGCCGGGCCTCCCAGAGGCGTAGGTTCCGGCTCGGTCGGTGGTAGACTCAAATCCGCCGCTAGCGGCGGGCGGAGCCGCTTTTCCGGCAAGAGCCGGTCTTCGATTCCTGCGAAGCAGCCTCTGATGAAGGCTCTCTCCTCCATGACAACCCCGCGGATTATTGCCTCAAGGCTGGCAGGGGAGGAGGAGCCTCCCACCACCGCGTCTGGGGCAGATTGGGCAGGCCGGGCCGTGACCTCAGCCAGCTTCTGGTGTAGCTGGCTGACCTCCGCCTGCAGACGATCCACCTTCGCCTGCAGCTGCCGCGTCTCGTCCGTGGCCGTCCGCTTCACCAGCTCCACGACAATGCCGTGCATGCTGGCGGCCCGGCATTTGAGGGCCTTCTGGAAGGTCCCCTTCAAATTGGAGGACTTTGAGGCGACCTCCAGAACCTCCTCCTTGTCCTCCTGCGCCATGCGCTCCAATTCCGCCAGGGAGTGGTCAGCGTATAGCACAGTAGATGCACCATAGCCAGCCCTCGACCTGGCGGCTTGCGCCTGCCGCTCCTTGGCGGCGACCCTCTCCTCCAGGTCCACCTGGAATTGCGCCCTTTTCGCCAGGTTTAGCTGGCGCTCGGCGTCCACCAAGCCCACATCGTGAGCCAAAGCCGGAGTAGAAGTCGAAGCCTTTTTAGACTTCGACTTCTTCTTCGCCCTACTCCCGACCGACTCCGAGGAGCCCCCGGACCCGAGCCTCAGATCGGCCCTCTTCCGCTTGGGGCGGTCGTTTTCGGCCGCCGACGTGTCCATATTGGACTCGTCGGCGTCCGACAACTCGTCCGGCCTGCTGAACAAGCTGGCCGCGGACGGTGCGCGGTCAGCTTCTGACGCCAAAGCGCCGCCGGCGTGGCCCTGAGAAGGGCCGTTGGATTGGCCCTGAGAAGGGCCGTTGGGTTGGCCCTGAGAAGGGCCGTTTGAATCGCCCTGTGAGGAGCGATTAGAATAAAAACGCCCAGAGGCGTCACGGCTTTGCAATTTCGACATATCCGCAGACGAACGCGTTTTTGGTCTGCGGATCACAGCGCACTTTAGCCGCCGGTCTGCCACTCCGTTACGGTGGTCAGACACGGCGTTGCCCGGGGGAAACTACGTGGAAGTATGCGCTGTGGGGGATCCCCCAACCTAACCTAACCTAACCTAACCTAACCTTTTTTTTTTTTTTTTTTTTGTTCGGGGTGGAAAATCCTCATGGATGTCCTCCGCCCTGGGGCGGGCGAAGGGGTCTGTCAGACTCTTACTGACTAAAAACCACCCCGGTGTTCCATCTCACACCTACGCCGGGGTCGCGGGAACGTTCAAATCTTCCGCGACCCCGACTGGTGCCAGCCCGCCTCTGCGGGCTCCGTCTCGTCGAGCGGGGGGAGTGAGGTGTTTGACTCCCCCCGCGACGTCTAAGAGGGGCGCGCGTGGAACACTACGCGCCGCCACCTCGGGTCCAGATGTATGGGGGGCGACGGACTTCCCCGGGTCCGTCGCCCCTGGACCCATTTAGGGGGGCTGGAAGAGGGCGTTGTCCGCCCTCCGCCGACGCCCGGTGCGCCTGCTGCGGGCCGGGTGAGAGGATGAAATCTCTCTCTCCCGTTCCGCAGCCTCCTTCTGCGAGATTACTACTTCGCAGAAGGATACCACCGCGTCCCAGGACTCCTCGCTGCCGACCATTGCATTCACAACGGCCGACAGCGACAGGTCACTGCCTACTCCTGAGACGAGGGCACGGCGCGGCTCCTCCCAAGCGGCACACTCTGCCAGCGTATGCCGCGCCGTGTCCTCCCGGCAGTCGACGCAGTGGTGACACCGGGCGTCCGGCTCCCTGTTTATGCGACACAAGTACTTCCCGAAGCAACCATGCCCCGAGAGCACCTGTGTCACCCGAAATGACAGGGAGCCGTGCCTCCTCCCGAGCCAGAGGTCGAGCACTGGCCGGACCGCCTCGATGGTGACGAGGCCGGCGGTAGGGCGTGAAAGCCTGTCCCGCCATTCCGCCACCAGGACCTCGCGAAGCTGCGACCGACGCTGCTCCAAATGGCGCTGCATCGGTCGCTCGCCCCGCGCCCGCGCTTCCTCGCGCCACCGATACAGTGACGCGAGTACCTTCGCCTCCAGGTCCCAGGGCGGGGATCCGGCCAGTGCACAAGCCGCCTCGTGGGAGATCGTGCGGTACCCCCTGATGACTCTGACGGCCATAGCTCTCTGCGGCTTTCGCAGCACAGAGATGCTACCGGCCGTCAGGTCAGCCGCCCAGATCGGGGCCCCGTAAAGGGCCATCGATCGCACGATCCCCACGTAGAGCCGCCTACAAGCGGCGCTCGGGCCCCCCAGATTGGGAAGCAGCGTTGACAGCGCCCCAGCCGCGCCCAACAACTTGGGCGCCAACCACCGGAAGTGGGGGCCGAAATCCCATCGGCTGTCGAGCACCAGTCCCAGATACTTCATGGTGGGCTCGACAGCGATTCGGACCCCCCCGACCACGATGTGTGATCCGGGCGGTGGCGCCCGCCGGGAACCATGAAACACCATGGCCTCCGACTTGTTGAGGGCCACCTCCAGGCCGAGGCGCCGTATGCGGCTCACCGTCTGTGAGACCGCAGCCGTCGCCAGCAACGCTGCCTCCCTGTGCGATTTCCCCCGAGCCGTGACCAGCGTGTCGTCCGCGTAGCACGTCAGGTCCACGCCCGGTGGGAACTCGCCTCTCAGCACCCAGTCGTACCCGATGTTCCACAGGAGCGGCCCCAGAACCGATCCCTGTGGAACACCGCACGACATGAGGCGCTGGTTTCCGCCATCACGTCCCACGTAGGTGACACACCTCCCCGCCAAATAAGCCCCAACGATGCGGCGGAGGTAGGGAGGCACCTGATGGTACCGCAGTGCCTCCCGAATACAACTCCAGGGCAGGGTGTTGAAGGCGTTGGAGATGTCCAAGGACACCGCCACCACCACCCCACCCCGGGACACCGTTTCCTCCGCCAGGACTCTCACACGCGCTATTGCGTGTATGGTGGAGCGCCCATGCCGAAAGCCGAACTGGCTCTCGTCCAGGTCCGGCCCCTCTCCGCACAAGTGGCCGACGAGGCGGGCTGCGAGTATACGCTCGAACAGCTTACCCACCTCGTCTAGCAGCACTATGGGCCGGTACGCGGACGGCAAGTCTGCAGGGCGCCCCGCCTTCCTGAGCAGGACCAGACGACCACTTTTCCACAAAGTGGGAAACTGGCCCCGCTCCAGGCACGCTGTGAAGAGTCCTCTTAGCTGGGGCTCTAGCTCCTTCAGAGCGAGGGCTAATGCTAGGCCGTGAACTCCGTCTGGCCCCGGAGCCACATTCTTGGCCCGGAGCCGCATCACGGCCGCCCCCATCTCTGCCTGTGTCACCTCTGGGACGCTGATGGCGTTTTCCTCCGTAGACTCTGCAGCTGTGGGCAAAGCCATCGGCGGCGGAGTGTGCTCCGCTCTTGCCGGGAAGAGGGCTGCGACTACCTCATCCAGCAGCTCGGGTTGGAGACTCTCCGTAAGTGGGGGCGCTGCGGCTCTTAGTTTCCCTCGAACCGCTCGATAAGGGCGCCCCCACGGATCCCCGTCTAGAGTCTCCAACATCCCTTCCCTGGCTCGCGTCTTCGCCTCCCCGATGGCCAGCCACAGAGTCCCCTTAGCCGCGCGGTACACCTCATACAGCGCGGCTTCTTCGTCAGGGACCCGACGACGTCGTCTTCGATAACGGGTGTACTGGCGTCTCACCGCCACGCACGCGACTCGTAAGTGCGCGATTTCGGCGGACCACCAGTACACCTGGCGCCTTGCGGACTGTGCGTGGACCCGGGGCATGGACGCGTCGCAGATTTGCGTCATCGCCCCGCGGAACCACAGCGCCTCCTGTTCGACGTCGACGTCGACGGGTCCGTTCGTTGCCGACTCCCGGCTCCAGGCCTGGACAATAGCGGCCTCCTCGAGAAGTTCCCTGTCGATGCGCTTGCGCGCCCAGCGCGGGCCGTCCATTCGCGGGACTGATGATCTGCGGCCGCCAGCGGTTTGGGCGGAGACGTCGAAACGGATGTATCTATGATCCGACAACGTCTCCACCTCCACGGCGACTCGCCAGTCACGAACACGGCTCGCGACAGCAGGGCTAGCGAACGAGACGTCGACAATCGATCCGCCCCGCTGCCGCACGCACGTGTGGACCGAGCCCCGGTTCAGGACGACCAGGCCAGTCGTGACCGCCCACTCCTCCAATGCCTCACCCCTAGCATCGGTCACTGGGGATCCCCACGCCGCAGATTTGGCGTTGAGATCGCCCAGCAACAGCACGGGGCGAGGATGGAGTTGGCCCACGACGGCACCCAACTCGACAAGGAACCTCTCGAAGTCGGCGAGACTCTTGTTGGGCGAAAAATACGCTCCAACAACGCCAATGCCGTCCGCGAGGGCGGCTACCCAGCCGTGACCTCGGGACGGGTTGACGAGAGCCCCGCCAATGATGGCCACCAAACCGTCAAGGTCTCCCACCCAGCTATCCCGGGGGGGGACAAAGTACGGCTCGGCGACCACAGCCACGTGAATCGACCACTCTGCCATGCTCTGGATCAAGAGATCCTGAGCTCTGGCACAGTGGTTGATATTGCCTTGGAGGAAATGGTAATGGTGTATAGACATTATGCGCATTCCATTCCCTCCGCACCATTCCTAGGCCGGGAGTCGGCCGAAGGGCAGCCAGGCTGAGGGGGGGGTAAAGAGCCCCCCGCAGCCTTGGCATCCCTTCTCTTCTTTTTGTTGTTGGCGGGCACGCCACAGGCCTTTCCACCCGCCCTGTGTCCGGCGGGCCTCCCTGCAGCTGTACAGAGGCTACAGTTTGGCGCCGCCGAGCACTGAGCCGCCTTGTGGCCGGGCTTACCGCAGCGATAACACTGGTCGCTGCGGTCTATTTCGGCGGTGCACCGTGCTCGGACATGCCCGAAGTCCAGGCACCGGTAGCACCGCATGGCCCTGGGCTGCAGCAGCTTAGCTCTCGCTGCAACCCACCCCACCAACAAACGCCCACCGTCAGCGACTTTGTTCGCCGCCGCCACCGGGCACCGCACCCAAATCGTGCCGAGCCCGGAAGCGTCGGCGCGAATGTCGCCCGTCCGCACGTCTTCGGGCGGACATCCACCTACTCGGGCGACGGCCGCCATGACCTCAGCCGGGGTCGTCGAGTCGTCCAGACCATCGACGCGCAGCTCAGCGGTCTTCATCGGCCTGGACACCCGGACGTCATCCGGATTGAGGACCTCTCTCAGCTTGGCGGCCAGGATGTCCGCCTTTTCGCCGCTAGAGGCACCCGACACCTCGAGCAGCCGCGCTCCCGTGATCGCCGGCCTCAGTTTGAAGCCGGACGGTGTGCCGAGGTCGGGAAACGCGACTTTGGCTTTCGCCTCTGCCAGGACCGCCGCGTAGGTAACGCCCCTTTCGACGGCTCCGGGCTGCAGCGTGAGCACTACAGCCGCGGAGCGTGGTGCTCTGACCTTAGGCGGTCCCCGGGCCTTCTTCGGTGCCGGTGCTCCAGCGGGTGCCGGTGGCGGTGGTGCCGTCTTCGTCCCGCGACGGCGGCCCCTCTTGACGACCGTCGTCCAGGCTTCCGGGGTAGGCCCGGGCGCGGCCGCCGGTGGCGCAGCTGCCCGGGAAGTGGGGACACGCGTACCCTCCGTGGGCCCCCCGGTCCTCCCTCCCGACTGGCTGGACCCAGCCGCCGTGGTGGTATTGGGCCCCTGAAAAGCGGCCCCCTCCTTCCTCCGCTTGTCCGCAGCGAGCGGTGGGCGAAGGGTTGCCGCCGGGAGGAGTCTCTCCTCTATGGCCTCCATCCGGGCACCCAACATCGCACCACACTGCATCATGCAGATGCGTGCGATCCTCTCGACCTCCGCATCCGCAAGCGCAGGCGTCGACGACGGGACCGATGGAGCCGACGACAGGGCCGCGACGGTAGAGGAGCCGGAGGCCGCAGGTGCTGCCCTCTGGGCGGCGAACTGTCGCTTGAGGTCCTCCAACTCGGATCGGAGACGGCCATTCTCCTCCCATAGCTTCGCCGTCTCCTCCGTGCTAGTGCGATTAAGGAGGACCTCAACCGCCTCCCGAATCCCCTCAGCCGCCTCCTTGAGAGCACGCGTGAATGTGCCCTTCAAGTTGCCCGATTTGGTGGCAACCTTCAGGACAACATCCACGCCGTCCAAAACTTGGCGACTGAGCGCCACCCCAGTGATGTCCCCTCCAGCAGCCATCCGAGCAGAGCGCCGCTCACGGGCCTGTCGGGCCAACTCGCTGACTTCGTCAGCCGCGACAGTCCTCACTTGAGCCCTCTTTCCTGCATTAGCCTCCGCTCGGTTGGCTTCTAGCAGGGACGCAGTGCTGCCCCCACCTTGTTCCTCCACCATTGGCTCGGGGTCGCTCTCCGCCGAAACTGGCACAAAGCGACCCCGCTTGTCGCGCTCCGGCAGCCGAGCGGGGACTCCACTCGCTACCGCGCGACCTCGCCCACCCCGTGCCTTTGGCACCTTAGCCGCCGCCACGTTGACCTCGACCGGGGAAGGACCGCGCTTCCTCCGCGACTCCCCCCGGTCGGACGATTGGTCCCTTTCGGGACTTGAGTCTCCTCGACTCGCGTTGCCGTCAGTGACGGCAAGTGGTGCGACCACAACGCGCGGGAACTCCGGGTTCTTTTGGAGCTCCCTTTCTCGCTGGCCGGCGGTGCCGCCCATTCGACGACCCGACAAATCTGGATTTGTCAGGTCCTCGAACGACCGAGACCGCGATGAGCCTCCTCGACTCTTGTTGCCATCGGCAATCGGAAGACATTCGTTGCCCCCCCCAGAATACGAATGGGGGCTTGACGTTCCCGAAGGGAACGTGGCGGACTCTCCAGCTGCAGAGCAGCCGGTACCGCCCTGGGGTAGTTTTTTTTCGTCTGTCTTTTTCATTTTTTAATTTTTCCTTTGAAGGGTATGGTCCCATTTCCCCTGTATCCCCCCCCAGCGCTAGCGACCGGACACCCCCCGGCCATTCATCCCCTCGGCACGCTCGACCTTGAGATTGGGGTAATTTTTTATAGAGGTTGTCTTCCTCTTCCCTCCCCACTCTACGCCCACTAGACTCACCCTCTGCAAGCAGAGGGGGTGTGGACGTGAGATGGCCACCAGGCCTATCCCCATGACGGACTAGCCGTCCCGCCCCTAGCCCGGTTCCCTTCCTCGACCATCAAAGATGATCGGTGAATGGAACCGCGGCCCTTCCCAGTTTGTTGAAGATTAGCCGCCAGCCCCAATTGTCCACCAAAAGCAGGTGGGCAATTGGAGCTGACGTTGCCCAGGGTGCGCCACGTGGAGGCTCTTCAACATGCACCCCAACCTAACCTAACCTAACCTAACCTAACCTCAATACGTCAAGCGATGCCTTCGAACGGCAACTCTTGACGTGTGGAACCAAAGATACAACACCGGAGGAACCGCTTCAGTAACGAAACTGTTTTTCCCGGATGCGGTGGCGGCCTACAGGATTATCAGGAAGTGCAAAATAAACAGCGTAAGAACCCAAATTATGACGGGGCACGGTGGATTCTCGGAATACTTGAGTCGCTTCAAGTGCAAGGAGAGTCCATCGTGCATTTGCGATCCTGAAATTGCAGAAACGGTGCCACATATATTATTCAGCTGTCCCGTTTTCGACAGAGAGAGACTTGAGGCTGAGCACGTACTCGACACTAAACTCGAAGCCGAAAATTTGTGGCTTATAATGACAAGTAAAAAGAGAGAGCTGTTTTTGGAATATTGCGTGAAAATTTGTGAAAAAGTAATAAAAAGAAACAAAAGTGCCTAGGTAAAAATGTTGGCATAATATTGTATAAAATATTAGGGTCAAGCATTGAAAATAGACGTTATAAATTTCCCTGGAAACGCCTGAAAACAAATTAACTTATAGGTTGCCCAAATTGATAACTAGAGTGTAAGTAGTCGTAAGAAACTGTCCTAGAAATAAGAATAGAGAAATAAAATTACTGTTTAAATTGAAATAACACATGTACTAGTATTAAGAAGTAGTCCTAAATTGTTAGTAAGAAATAGAAATAAGCTAGATTAAGAATGATTATAAAGATTAATAAAAACAAATGTGTCGTCTTATCCCAGAAATAAAAACAAAGAGGAATAGAGAACAGAATAGGTGAAAAGTAGAAGGGCATCCCACCCTTAAAGATAGAAAGAGCAAAGAATAGAAGAAAGATAAAGTATGTGGAATGCAAGTACGAGAGGAATAACTGCGAGAACTAGTATGAACGTTAAGCCAAGCATAGGCTCCGATTATGTTGGAGGTAGAAGTAAATAAAAAAAAAAAAAAAAAAAAAAAAAAAAAAAAAAAAAAAAAAAAAAAAAAAAACCTAACCTAGCCTAACCTTTTTTTTTTTTTTTTTTGTTTTTTTGTCGCTGAGAAATGCTTTATGCATTGCCGCTCGTGGGGGACGAGACGGGGTATGTGGGACTCCTGTCAGAATGACAGTATACCCACTAAAACTCAGCGGTGTTCCCACATCGCCGTGATGGGAGGGCCATGGGAAACCGGCTCAGCCTTTACATCCACAACCCTCCCGGCGCATGCCCGCCTAGCTGGCGGGCCCCGCATGCCCCCCAGGTTGGGGGGCTACGCTAAAAGGCCGGGAACACTTGGCCATTCCCATCCGACACTGGTGGAGGCCTGTGCAATACAGGCAAGGGTGTCGGATCGTCCTCCCGCGCGCGCTCTGCCGACTCCTTCTGGGACATGACATGTTCGCAGAAGGAGGCGACTGCCGCCCAGGACCTTTCATTCCCCAGCATGGCGTTGACCACGCCGGGGAGTGAGAGGTCCGGTCCTATCACCGCGATAAGACCTTGGCGCGTCTCGGTCCACGACGGGCACACCTCGAGGGTATGCTGCGCCGTGTCCTCCACCGCACCACAGTCGTGGCACGACGGTGTCTCCTCCCGTCCGATTCGGTGCAGGTACGATCCGAAGCAACCGTGTCCGGACAGCACCTGCACCAGACGGAAGGATAGGAACCCGTGCGACCGCTCGAGCCAGTCTTGCAGGACAGGCCCAATCGCGTCGAGGGTTCGGCGGCCGAAGGCTGCGGTGCCGAGTTCCCCCGTCCAATGGACGACGATGGCGTCCCTCGCCTCCCGCCGGACGGCCTCCCGCTCTTCCGGGGCTGGGCGTTCTCCTCTCGCCCTCCGCCCCGCCGTCCATTCATACACTCTGGCGAGCACCCACGCCTCGAGTTCCCAAGGAGGGAACATGCTGCCGCGAAGCCCACCGTGCGGTAGGCCCGCGCCACCCGCTGGGCTATGGCCCTTTGGGGCGCCCGCAAGGCGGTGGCGTTCTCCCTCCTCTGGAGGGAGTCCTCCCAGATAGGAGCCCCGTAAAGGGCCATACTCCTCAAGATGCCGGCGTAAAGTTGCCGGCAAACCTAACCTAACCTAACCCAGTACCCGACTTACTGTCACACGATAAACATCTGCTCCACGGTAAATAATTCCCTAAAATTAACCGTGTTGAGTTAGCGCGAAAAAAAAGTGTTCAGTGGAATTGTGTAGTGACAACTCGCCAGGAAACGTGTGGGCAAGTCTCTACGTCAACGGGTTGCGGAGTGGGCCCCCTGGAACTTTGGAGGGTTATAAGTCTGCAAAGGTTAGTGGAGTCGATCTGCCTACAATAATCCTGAAAGCCGCGGCAGAGACCTGTCCAGTAAATCAAGGATCAGGAGAATCGGAGCAGGGACCTGGGAGTTATTAAGGTGGGAAAAACGCGAAAAAACGTGGTTTTAACCTAAAATAACCTCACTTTTCCCACACGTGTTTCCGAAATACACGAGGCGTGACGTACCAGCAGCCATCCCAGCCCTCACTGAAGACTCCAAAGCCGGCCCGAGGAATCTGCCTGCAGACCAGACATCAGCCTGACGACTCCACGACCAACCATCAGGTTTGCACGAGGGAACTCCTCAACCCCTAGTCCCACCCCCCCCGAGTTTGGGTTCACCCGACTTGGGACTTCAGTACCTCTACCATGAGTTGCCATCGAAAACTTACTCGCTAGCGATAGCGTATTAACACGTTCAGTGCCGGGAGCCCTCCTGGTGGGTTCACCTAGTCGCATATGAGATGCCGGGAGCCCTCGCGGAGGGCTAATTTTAAATTATAAAAAACATTTTGTTCACGGCACAAATATTCACTTAATATTTAAAAGGTTGGAAACTACGTGTAGCGACAAGACCCCCTGAAAACACTATTTTACTTAGTTTTACAGTGTTTTATAATACTGTTTTAAACCTAATGACGTTGACCGTCCGCGATGGTTAACTTTAGCGCAAACGTAATGCCGGTGACCCTCCCGGAGGGTTCACTTCCAATATGTATGGCGGCATGGCGTATGAGCTCTATCAAAAGTGGGTGGCGTCGGAAGTGTTAACGTGGATCGAATAGATTTCGATAATGCCCGCACCATGAGTTTGACGGAGTCTTACGCAGGCGCTACCTACGGTAAGCTCGATAGATCGTTTTGTTTCTTTCTTTCTCAGTAATAAGAAAAGAGAACGGCTCATATGATCAAAACGTAGTAGTATCACTATGGTAACAAACAATGTTATTTATGGCAGTCAATGTCATGAAACAATCCGTCTAAATAGAAAGGTTGACGGTTAGTGGACTACTTATGGTATTTAGGGGTTGTTGAATTTGTATTCTTTATAATAATTATGTACGTCTATTCAATTTGTAATTTTTTTGAGGATGTGTAATTCGCGGCGTTTTTGATTTAAATTTAAAATGAACTACGTTTACAATTCAGACCAAATAAATCGTGGTGACCCCGACGTGATTACCTACAAGGAGCCCAAGATCCGAAACTCTAATTGAAGCTACTACTACTGACTAAACCAGCTGTATCAAAACATGCCGAACAATAACGACCAAGGTCAAGAAGTCTCTGGTGTTTCGACGTCACAGCGCATCCCACCTATCTGGCGCGACAGGATACGACTGTGGTTCGCCCAGTTTGAAGCTATCATATCTCCACAAAAAAAGGGGGACCAAACAATGTTTGAGCTCGTTATCGGTCAACTTGAGCGACACGATCTCGACGAAATCTCAGACATCATTCTCCATCCACCGGAAAAAAATCGTTACGACGATCTGAAGAAGCGGTTGTTCCAGGTTTATGAAGAATCCGAGCAACGAAAAGTCAGCGATTACTACCCGAAATGGAACTCGGCGACTTGAAACCATCGCAGTTGTTACGTCGCATGAAGAATCTCGCCGCCGACAACATGCTGCGTATTATGTGGACCAACCATCTACCACAATCCGTACGAGCAGTCCTCGCCGTCAGCGATAACATCGCGAAACACTCCGATATCCACGAGCTGGCGATGATTGCAGACAAGATCCTCGAGCAGGCGCAACCACATGGTGCTATTGCTGCAGTAGCCACAAAACCTAACGCCCATGTACCTACATCGATCGAGGAGAAAATCGACATGCTCACAAAAGAAATCGCAGAACTCAAGGCAAGTCAATCAAACCATTACCATCGCAGACCATTCAGCAGATATGGTTCAAGATCACGTTCGTCAAGTAGGCCCAATCAATATCGCGCACGGCGCAGTAATACGCCCCGACGAGCCGAACAAACAGGAATCTGTTTTTACCATCGGAAGTTTGGGATACAAGCTCAACGATGCACACGCCCATGCCATTATGAAGACCCAAAGACGACCTCGGAAAACTAAAACCTGCGTTGGCTGAGGCGGCAACCGGCGCAAGAACACTATCACACCGTCTATTTATCACCGACAGGAACTCACGTCTATCGTTCTTGATCGACACCGGCGCAAACATCTGTCATACCGAAGAAAGCCGGTATGAAAGCTACACCTACAAGCTTTGCCTATATGCGGCCAACAATACTACTATTTTGACATACGGTGAGAAGACGCTCGAATTGGACCTGAAACTACGAAGACCATAACGCTGGAAGTTCGTCCGCCGACACAGCTAACGCTTCACTTACGGTTAGATGGAGCCTCAATATATATGTGTGGCACGGCGCGCAAGCACTGCGTCGACGCGACACCACACGGATTGATGGTAGTACACCATCAATCCGTGTCTCACTCAACAATTCTCGACTTACCGACGTATGCTTTGATTTATTTAATTAATATATGTATGTAGGTAGTTGCTAATTATTTTGTAAATATTTTTGTATATAAAAAGTTAAAGGATAATTAAAAAAGAAAGTTTAGCAATAAAATTCATTCGCATCTCAATCGTCTTTCACTCCAGACACTATCAGGGACTCCTACCTCAACAAAACCAAGACAGAGCGCTGTCAACCAGTGATAGAAGTGAAGCCGGTTTCGTAAACATGTGCGCACTTTGTGTGGTGTAGTTTGATTGTAGTCTCATTGTAAATGTGTGCGTGTGACCGTCTATGCACAGCGGCGGTGTAGTTTTGACATGTGTATTGTTCACAGCGCTCTGTCTTGGTTTTATATTTGGTCTGAGGTTTACAATAATAGAAAATTTTGTAAAGGAACTTATTTTGATTTTTTCTTGAAAGTCGTTAGTCTCCAAATTTAGCGGCCACTAACATATTCCATGCTAAATAAGCTCTTCCAGACATTATTTTGACTTTAATAGACTCAAAAACGTACATAATTTTAATGTAAACATGTTTCACACCTCAAAATGCTAGCGAGTTACGTAACTACTATCGCAAGCGTATTTTTCGATAGCGTCTGTCGAATTAGTGACTCATGGTGCCGTTTTGTATGGTGACAGCTGAGAAACGTCAGTGACTACCGAATAGATTACGTTCGGTTTCTTACCTATCGAAATCTATAGTGCTCTTGGTACGAATTTCAATTCTTTCTGTGACCGCTAGGGGCGCTGTACAATTACTTTTCATATAATTCATATACGGAGACGCTAGCGAGTTTTGACGTCATCGAAATCTATTTGACTCACGTTAATACGCTAGCGAGTTTAACGCTAGCGAGTAAGTTTTCGATGGCAACTCATGGTAGAGGCTCTGAGCCACCAAGGGTACCCTCATCCCCACCTCTCCCCCACCCCTCTTTGACCCCCCCCACCTCAACCCATCGAGATAGTCCCCCCCCCCCTTTTAAGCCCTCACCTCACTCACCACCCTTTACCTCTATCCCTACCACTACCATCACTACTACCCCCACCACTCTCCCTATTACCCCCACCACTTTCCATATTACCCCCCCCACCCCCACCAAACTTGTTCCACACGAGACCTTCCCCCCCCCACTTCCCCTCCCCCCCAAAAAAGTCTCCCCACGAGACCCCTCCCCTCCCCCCCTCCCCCCTCTGGGCGACTTCACCCCCCCGCGGTCTAACTTCGCACCCGTTGGAGCTAGAGAACCGAGATTGGGCTCATTTGAAAGGGCTCGAGCAGCTCTACAACTTGGCCCCGACAGAATCTCCAGTTTCGGCACCACACTCCAGCAGCGTCCCGCCGACCCACCCAAAATTCCACTGAAGACCACCACCAGCGCGCACAAGGGTTCAGTCCACCGAACCCAAAGCATATCGTCGTACTCCTCATCGGACAGCACGCAGAACATCAGCGGAGCATCCGTGAGTCCATCATAGACTTAAGAAAAAAAAAAAAAAAAAAAAATTAACAATCTACACCATAGTACTAAGGCATAGTTCTTACTCTATATTAAGCATTACACTAGACTCTTAACTTTTAAATAATAACTTTAACTAACTAACCAACAACTCCACCTAACAATGTCCTCCAAGCAGTCCTCCACCACCCGCAAAACTACCACGGACGTCGCTAAAGTAACGAAATCACTCCGCGAGAAGGCAATTAAGAACTCTGCCAAGTCAATAGTCTCGGAGACATCAGCGCGTCCATCACAAGCGCCGGTGGCGCCAAAGGCGGCGTCGGAACCCGACGTAACCAGCGCAATACCGCTATCACCATCGTCAGTGGATCGCAGGAGGATTTCGGAAACCATCATCCACTGGGAGCAGTGCGGCATCTCCCCTCCCCACCAGATCATGTCGGACGAAGAGAGCTCGGTGGCGTCCTCAGTGACCAGCCATACAGAACGTTCCGAGTCGGGACGGCCGAGTCTACTCTACAGGACACCAAAACGTGGCACGGGGGTGGAGATGGACCTTGCGACCAGAGAGGCCAACGAACTACTGCAGAAGGGCAAAGTTGCACTGGAGACTGCCGGGAACATGAAGCGGGAGTGCAAAGTAACAGCCCACGAGTGCCTCCAGGGCCTTTATGAGACGGTACTGTCACTGGCAGACTCGAGAGCTAGGCATAAGTTTAACCTCGAGAAGGAGCGCTCTCGAAACGCAAAGGAGCTTTTGCGGGTCGAGAGAGCTCACACTCGGGAACTTATGGCCCTAAAGGTAGAACTCTCTCTAATGCGGACAGAAGTCTCCGACACAAAAAAGGAGGCCAAAGGAATCCGCGAATGGCTCGGGCACGAGACCCTTGACGCCTTCACGGGCATCAAGGGTATCAAGGACGAGGTCGCGTCAGCTTGTCTCAAGAACCAGCAGGAACACGAGAGGACGAGGCAAAAGTGCCAGAGAGCCCCAGGGAATCCCAAGTGGGATTCCATGGGCGCCGGCCTCAAACGCCTGGACACAAACGTATCCAGCATCTCCAACCAGCTGGACGTCCTCCGTCAGTGCTTAGACAAGCTAAAAGAGGACCTCAAGAAGCCCGAGCAACCCGAAATGGACCCGACCACCCTAGAAACAGGTCTCCTCAAGACCGAGGTATTCGAGGCAGCACTGCAGAACCTGCAACTCCAATTACAGGCCATCGCCAACAGGCCTGTCCCCTCTCCCCCACCACCACAACCACCCATCAACTTCCCTCAACATTTACAGCCGATCTCGGAACGACTCGAGATCGTCTCGGCCGACCTCCGCGTACTGCGAGACAAAGAACCGCAAATCCAGGCGCCAGCGCTGAATCTGGAAGCGGAATTAGCAGTCGGGGAGGTCAAGCAGACCCTCCAGGACATCCGCAAAGGCGTCGCGGATCTGGGCAAAGCGGAAAGACCGCCCCAACAACACCAGGGCCCCAAAACCTTTGCCCAGGTCACCAGTACGCCGAGGCCCCCTAAACCACCTGTACAACCAAACCACACATTAATAATCTCCTCAACCAACCCACAACACACAGGGGACAATGTCATTGAAAGGATCAGGACTGCCCTGGACCTCAAGACCAGCGGAGCCCGAGTCGACACAGTCCGGAAAGCGCGGAACCAGAAGGTGGTTCTGAGGTGCGCGAGTAAGGCGGACTTGACCGTCATCCGAGACCAAGTCCGGTCGAACGGAGGGCTCAAGGTCCAAGAACCAAAACCCCAAAACCCACTTGTGTGCATAAAGGGAGTGCTGTCCAGCTACAGCGACGGAGAGATAGTCGATCTCCTAAGAGCGCAGAACAAACATCTTCTGCAAAACGCCGCTGTGGATGGACAGACCCTAAAGGTGCGCTATAGGAAGCGTGCCAGAAACCCCCACGAGTGCCACCCCGTTCTGGAGCTCTCCCCAGAGCTCTGGAAATGCTATACAGCAGTTCCGAAAGTCCACGTGGGCATCAAGCGATGCTCGATTGAGGACCAGTCCCCCCTAGTCCAGTGCACAAAGTGCCTCGCATATGGACATAACAAGTCCATATGCAAGGCAGGAAAAGACACCTGCAGCTACTGCAGCGGTGCACATAATTCGGCGGACTGCCTCACTCGAGCAAATGGCAAACAGCCCACGTGCGCGAACTGCAAAATAGCACAAAAGGTGGACAGCGACCTGGCACACACAGCGTTCAGCGAAGACTGCCAGGAACGCCAAAAGTGGGACGGTATAGCGAGATCGCGCGTCTCCTACTGTTAAGGGCACCTTAAATAACACCCAAACCCCACAACCAGTCACCCTCCAACACACAACTAGACCGACAGCAAGATTGCAGTTCATCCAAGTCAATCTTCAGCGCTCCAAGCTGGCCACAGAAGAACTACACATGGCGGCTCAGGTAAAGGGAGTTTCAATAGCACTTGTTCAAGAGCCCTACGTAGGAAGAACAGGTGTGATGAAACAAATCCCCGGCACGCAAGTCATCCAGTGCAGCCTCAACCGCCAAAAGCCAGTCAAGGCGGCAATCGTCGTGTTCGGTAACAACCTGGAGGTCATCCACGACCCTCAGATTGTGACCGAGAACATCGCCGCCGTCTTGCTGAAGGTGGGCCAGCTTAGAATTGGGGTGCTATCGGTCTATTTGGAGGGCGACCAGGACATTGAACCCTATCTCACACAAATTCACACCACATTGCATAAACTACACACAAGAAACACTCTGGTGGGAGGAGACGTAAACGCCTGGAGCCAGTGGTGGGGAAGTGTCTCCGAAAACCACCGTGGGGCAGCGTACAACTCCTTCCTCAACGAACGAGATCTCCACATCCTCAACACGGGCCACGTCCCAACATTCGAGACCTACAGGGGAGACCGTTGGTGCACCAGCATCGTCGACGTGACGGTATGCAGCCAGTCGCTGCTAGGAAAGGTCGAGGAGTGGCGTGTAGAACGTAGTCTCACTACGTCGGACCATAACGCAATCACCTTCTCGATGCGCTTAGAAAAGGCCTTGGAACCCTTAAGGCCAATCTCGACGCGCATCTACAACACCAAGAAGGCAAAGTGGTCCGACTTCTGCACACACTTCAAGACCAGTCTGGCGGACAGCGACATCACACCGGTCCGAGTCTCGGACGTCTCGAATCCAGAGGATCTGGAGACAATAATCACAAACTTCACCCATCACATCCACCGTTCATGCGAGGAAGCGATCCCAAAACTGGGGTTGCCCAAGTTCGACGCAAAGCCCCCCTGGTGGACCCCTTCTCTGGACCGTCTCCTCAAAGACGTCTTTAGAAAGAAGAGAAGGATCCGGAACGCAGCCGCAACCCGGAGACACTTCACCATTCAAGAATACCAGCAAGCTAAGGAAATATATAATACGTCAGCAGCGGAAGCGGCCACAGCCAACTGGAAGAAGTTCTGCACGAAGCAGGACCGAGAGAGCATGTGGGACGGCATCTACAGGGTAATAAGGAAGACAGCTAGAAGACAGGACGACGCGCTCCTGAGAAACACCGCAGGAGAGACGCTCAGTCCGGAGCAATCCGCGGATCTTCTAGCAAAAACCTTCTACCCTGACGACTCAACGGATGCCGAACAGCCCTACCACACTGCTCTGAGGAAGCTAGCGGAGGAGAAGTACCCCCAAGGCCTGTCTGCCGACGATCCGCCTTTCACAACCGCGGAGCTGGAAATGGTTCTCCAGAACCAAAATCCGAAAAAAGCCCCCGGTCCCGACGGATTAACGGCAGACATCTGCACCGCGGCAATAAACTGCGACAGGGAAGTGTTCTTAGCGATAGCCAACAGGTGCTTGTCGCTGTCACACTTCCCCAAGCAGTGGAAGGTCGCCCACGTGTGCATTCTCCGTAAGCCCAAAAAGGACGACTACACCAGCCCAAAGTCCTACAGGCCAATAGGTCTGCTCTCGGTCCTAGGAAAAATCGTCGAGAAGCTCCTAGTTGGCCGACTCCATTGGCACTTCCTCCCCACACTCAACAGCAACCAGTACGGTTTCATGCCGCAGCGCGGAACCGAAGACGCCCTCTATGCCTTAATGGGCCACTTACGAGCCGAAATCAAAGCGAAAAAGATCGTGCTTTTGATATCATTGGACATAGAGGGTGCCTTCGACAACGCGTGGTGGCCCGCACTCAAGAAACAGCTGGTAGCTAAGAACTGCCCAAAGAACCTCTACACACTCGTCACCTCATACTTGGAAGACCGGAACATCAAGGTCAACTACGCCAGAGCGACTAGCGAGAAGGGTACCACCAAAGGATGCGTCCAGGGCTCAATTGCCGGACCGACGTTTTGGAACCTTATCCTAGACTCACTCCTACACAAAATGGCTAGTATGGGAGTCTACTGTCAAGCCTTCGCAGACGATGTCGTCCTAGTTTTTTCAGACCAAACAGCCGGTCCCCTGCAGCAAACAGCCAACGAAACCCTAGACATAGTATCGGAATGGGGACTTCAGAATAAGCTTCGTTTCGCCGCGCATAAAACAAATGCGATGGTGTTAACGAGAAAACTGAAGTACGACGTTCCGATTCTCCAGATGTCAGGTACGCGGCTAAACCTAGTCCAAGAGGTCAAGCTGCTGGGTCTCACTATAGACTCCAAACTCACCTTCAACGCGCACGTGTCCGCGACCTGTAAAAAGCCCGCCGACATTTACAAGCAGCTCGCATGCGCCGCGAAGGTGACCTGGGGTCTCAACGGAGAGATAATTAGGACGATATACGTGTCGGTGATAGAGCCCATCGTGATGTACGCAGCGAGTGCGTGGGCCCCTGCGGCTGAGAAACTGATGACAAGAAATCAGTTTGACTCACTGCAGAGGGGGTTCACGCAGAAGATCTGCAAAGCGTACCGCACGGTGTCTCTGACATCGGCACTTGTACTGTCAGGCCAACTCCCCCTTGATCTCCGAGTAATTGAGGCCGCCACCCTTTTTAAGATCAGAAAGGGCCATTCCCTAGAGTTCATACCACCGGGTCATGAGCTGGAGTGCAACGTGCACCACTCCAAAAACCCCCACCCAGCACTACTCACAACAACCGAGTATGCATGCCTGGAGGACCTGACTCCCGAAACCCTGCAGACCCACCAAGTAATCGGTCCCCAAATATACACCGATGGCAGCAAGATAGAGGGGAAAGTCGGGGCTGCCCTAACTTGGTGGGAAAACGGGAAGGAGTCCACGTCCAGCACCTTTGGCCTAGAGCCCCACAACACCGTCTTCCAATCGGAAATGTACGCACTCTTCAGAGCAGTCAGGATGGCAAGAGAATCCAGGGCGGCCTCCGTAAGCATTTTAAGTGACTCAAGATCGTCACTTGACCTGCTGAGGAGTCCGTCTGTCACTCACCACCTGGCACTTCAGATCAAGAGTTGCGTCCGAGAGATCCGAGAGGAGGGCAGAGAAGTGAGGCTCTTTTGGCTTAAGGCCCACGTGGGAACCGCCGGGAATGAGAGAGCGGACGAGCTGGCCAAGGAGGCAGCCCTAACATCAGAGGCGTCAGACTACAGCAAGGTCCCCGTATCGTTCGTGAGGAGGAAGATACGGGAGGGGACTATCAAGAAGTGGCAAGCGCGATACGAGTCCTCCAGCACAGGAGCGGTCACAAGAGTGTTCTTCCCAGACGTCCTAGCGGCGAAAAGAACACTTAGAGAAGCAGTTCTCACACCGGTCCATGTACAAGTCCTAACAGGACACGGAGGATTCTCAGCGTATCTCCACCGATTCCATCTTAAGGATAGTCCCTCATGCGTCTGTGACCCCAGCTGCGAGGAAACAGTCTGGCACCTGCTCTTCGAATGTCCAAGGTTCGCCCAAGACAGAATGGAGCTGGAAGTCAAATTCGAGATCCAGCTTAGCCAGTCCACACTCCACACCATCATGGGGAGACCGGCTACCAGAATTCCATTCTTGGCATTCGCGAGCAAAGTCGCCACTGTCGCTGCAAAGGCCAACAAAACAGACCCAGCCTTGCGCAGTCATACTCAAACACCATCCACCACCGTAACATCTACAACAATTTCAACCGCACCACCACCAACGGAACCTAGTCTTCAACCGGCCCTCGGCACCATGACTACCACTCTTTTCATGTCATGCGGAGGAGCGGGAGTCCCAGGCGTCAGGCTGCGAGGAGTAGCCCTGTTCATGAACCGAGATGGTGAAAAGCTTGGCATAAGCTTTTGCATAGGCTCGAGCCGAGCCGGAGCCCGAATCCCGATATCGCCAGGCCTTGCCGCCCTGATCAACGGAAGCACCACAAAGACCACTCTGAAAGGCAGCAAGTATGCTGCACTGCCTCAAGTGGAAGTGTCCTCTCACCGATGCCGTCTATTGCGATCCAAAGGAAAAACGATCGCATTATTCGAGTGGGGAGAGGAGACTCCGTTCGCCCAGGCGAGTGCACTGCTTCAGAGGATCAGGGAAGCAGGGGAGTACAGGGAGGTCGCAGCCCGAACCATCAGCGTCGACGCGATGGTGGTCGGAGGGGAAAGAGGAGACGTCGCAGACCTCTTCGGCTGTCTAAAAGCCTCAGAGCAACACGAGGTCGTTGTCTATGAGGACAGAGGGGAAACTCTGAGTTTCCTCAAAACCCCTAGACAACCAACAGCCAGAGCGACGAGCCCCACAACAACCCCGACCACCGCAACCGGCTCGGAAAGGGTCCAGCAGAAGGCAGCCGCCGAAAAAGCTGCAGAGGAGCAGAGCGAGACCATTACCCCGGAGGCCCGGGAGAGGTCGAGGAGTCGCCTGAAAGCCTTCGGCACTTTCCTCAGCGCACTGCTCCCAAGCACCAGCCGAGCATCACCATCATCGACACCACCATCACCATCATCAGTCACATCACCACCATCACACGAGCAGGCAGCAGCAGCGGCAAGGTTCACAGCAGAAAAACCAAAACTACCACCACCACCACCTAAGCCTAAGCCCACCAGAGCCGACAAAGGGCAAGTCTGCCCGCCGATCCTCTCAACGAATTTGGGCACCACGGACCATGTGAAGAGCGCCTTCCTCGAGTACGTAGCAATCGTGAGAGCGACCAGACAGGTCAATCTCGCGACATGCAGTAAGATCCTGCAGACTTTCCATAGGAACACAGAAGGTCTGTTAAGGGTTCTACTCGAGGAGTCAGAGGCAGCAGTGTACGACAACGTCCAGGTCATCAAACATCAACATCCCAGGTCATCAAAGGGGAAATGGCGGGGTCGTACATGGCAGCCTTTAGCGCGAGAAACGGGTTCGTGACCCTGGACGAGGAGGAAACGGAGCGCTCGGGCAACATAACATTCCACGCACCAAACGACGACTCGATTGTGGTTACCGCCAAATGTACCAAGATCATGCAGGACGAAAAGATCCTTGAAATGGCTCAGTCCATTTTGGGGACTTCAGACAGTCCGGCATCGCAGGGAAGCTGGGCGGTACCCAGAATCGAGTGGGTCAATGGAGTGCCGGGTTGCGGCAAGACAACCTGGATGTTGAAACACTTCGATGAGGAGAAGGACGTCATCGCCACCACGACAACTGAAGCCGCCAAAGATCTCAGGGAAAAGCTAGTGCATCGCTTAGGAGATCTATAAAATCGATATCGATCGATAAAAACAAAGGTGCGCACTATGGCCTCAATCTTAGCCAACGGGTTCAAGTCAGATGAGAAATGCTACCGCCTCACGGTAGACGAGGCTCTCATGAACCATTTTGGGGCCATAGTCATGGCGGTCAAGTTGTCTGGTGCCAGCGAACTTGTCCTCATCGGGGATGTAAACCAGCTTCCATTTTTGGACAGAGAGAACCTTTTTGAACTAAGGTATACCCGTCCAAATCTGGTGGCTGGCATCACCCGGGAGCTGCTCTGCACCCACCGTAACCCGATGGATGTGGCCGTTGCACTGAGTGAGATATACCCCGGTATATACTCCTCCAAGTCGTCGTTGTCGCGGGTCCACTCCCTGAGGTTGGAGCGGTATACAGGAGCGCAAATACCCAGTACCGCCTAGAAACCTGTTCTTGGTTCACACTCAAGAGGAAAAAGCTTCTCTCGTGAGCCAGGGATACGGGTCCGGCGAAGGGTCGCGCACCTTAACCATCCACGAGTCCCAGGGGTCGACTTACGAGAACGTCGTCATCATCAACACCAAGTCCAGGAGGCTCCAAATCCACGACAGCGTCTCCCACGCGGTAGTGGCGGTATCGAGGCACACAGCCAGTTGCGTCTATTATTCTGACGACGCCGATGACGCCACGGGCCGCTTCGCAAAAAAGGCAATGGATGCTCCAACAAAGATGGTCGTCGACTACAACCTCAAGACGGCCATCCAGCATCGAGACGTAGTTGTGATGGAGGCTTTGTTTAAGCTCGCGAAGTCCCTGGTCAGTACAACCCACTCAAACACCACCTAACCAAACCCACTCCACTCCAAAACCCCAAAACCCTACCCAAAAAACACCTACCCAAACCCTAACCTAATTTATGTAAAACCTAGAATAATTATATTTAAAATTAAAATGTAAAACTGCATGGCGGAGCGAGTCCGTCATTCCCACGTAAAAGCCCACCAGCGGTGGCGCTGCGCAACCGGTCCTTGAGTTCCCTAAAAAATGGTCGAGCTCGGGGGCGTGGATGTGCACGTCAAGAAGACCGTGAACGGACGCCGTCGTGCGGGGCTGGTCGGTTCGCACCGACATGTAGTTCTCTTATGTTTAAGAAACCAACTGAAAGTCAACAACATATTTTTCTTTATAACTTTATCTTTCATTTATTAGATCTTAAATCTAATAATTAAGTATTAAGAACCACAAATGTAAATTCACCAATCTCTCAAATTGTATCAATAGTAACATAGATAACATAGAACCAAAACATAATGTAATGCCTTAATATTAAAACAAAAAAAGAACAGTCAGCATGTGCATGAGAATAATATAAAAAAAAAAAAAAAATATATATATATATATATAATTATATAGATGGACTCACGTAGATTTTAATTAGTAAGCTAAGTGTCCGATGTCGGAACACGACATATGTCACCATGTTAAAAATAAACTGTAAACAAATAAAAAAGTAAAAAAAGGCGCGGACGATTATGTCTGCGGAAGATTACTCATTTAAAAAAAAAAAAAACCTAACCTAACCTAACCTATCCTAACCTTTTTTTTTTTTTTTTGTTCGGGGTGGAAAATCCTCATGGATGTCCTCCGCCCTGGGGCGGGCGGAGGGGTCTGTCAGACTCTTACTGACTAAAAACCACCCCGGTGTTCCATCTCACACCTACGCCGGGGTCGCGGGAACGTTCAAATCTTCCGCGACCCCGACTGGTGCCAGCCCGCCTATGCGGGCTCCGTCTCGTCGAGCAGGGGGAGTGAGGTGTTTGACTCCCCCCGCGACGTCTAAGAGGGGCGCGCGTGGAACACTACGCGCCGCCACCTCGGGTCCAGATGTATGGGGGGCGACGGACTTCCCCGGGTCCGTCGCCCCTGGACCCATTTAGGGGGGCTGGAAGAGGGCGTTGTCCGCCCTCCGCCGACGCCCGGTGCGCCTGCTGCGGGCCGGGTGAGAGGATGAAACCTCTCTCTCTCGTTCCGCAGCCTCCTTCTGCGAGATTACTACTTCGCAGAAGGATACCACCGCGTCCCAGGACTCCTCGCTGCCGACCATTGCATTCACAACGGCCGACAGCGACAGGTCACTGCCTACTCCTGAGATGAGGGCACGGCGCGGCTCCTCCCAAGCGGCACACAACGGGGCAACCATGCCCCGAGAGCACCTGTGTCACCCGAAATGACAGGGAGCCGTGCCTCCTCCCGAGCCAGAGGTCGAGCACTGGCCGGACCGCCTCGATGGTGACGAGGCCGGCGGTAGGGCGTGAAAGCCTGTCCCGCCATTCCGCCACCAGGACCTCGCGAAGCTGCGACCGACGCTGCTCCAAATGGCGCTGCATCGGTCGCTCGCCCCGCGCCCGCGCTTCCTCGCGCCACCGATACAGTGACGCGAGTACCTTCGCCTCCAGGTCCCAGGGCGGGGATCCGGCCAGTGCACAAGCCGCCTCGTGGGAGATCGTGCGGTACCCCCTGATGACTCTGACGGCCATAGCTCTCTGCGGCTTTCGCAGCACAGAGATGCTACCGGCCGTCAGGTCAGCCGCCCAGATCGGGGCCCCGTAAAGGGCCATCGATCGCACGATCCCCACGTAGAGCCGCCTACAAGCGGCGCTCGGGCCCCCCAGATTGGGAAGCAGCGTTGACAGCGCCCCAGCCGCGCCCAACAACTTGGGCGCCAACCGCCGGAAGTGGGGGCCGAAATCCCATCGGCTGTCGAGCACCAGTCCCAGATATTTCATGGTGGGCTCGACAGCGATTCGGACCCCCCCGACCACGATGTGTGATCCGGCATGAACCATGAAACACTATGGCCTCCGACTTGTTGAGGGCCACCTCCAGGCCGAGGCGCCGTATGCGACTCACCGTCTGTGAGACCGCAGCCGTCGCCAGCAACGCTGCCTCCCTGTGCGATTTCCCCCGAGCCGTGCCCAGCGTGTCGTCCGCGTAGCACGTCAGGTCCACGCCCGGTGGGAACTCGCCTCTCAGCACCCAGTCGTACCCGATGTTCCACAGGAGCGGCCCCAGAACCGATCCCTGTGGAACACCGCACGACATGAGGCGCTGGTTTCCGCCATCACGTCCCACGTAGGTGACACACCTCCCCGCCAAATAAGCCCCAACGATGCGGCGGAGGTAGGGAGGCACCCGATGGTACCGCAGTGCCTCCCGAATACAACTCCAGGGCAGGGTGTTGAAGGCGTTGGAGATGTCCAAGGACACCGCCACCACCACCCCACCCCGGGACACCGTTTCCTCCGCCAGGACTCTCACACGCGCTATTGCGTGTATGGTGGAGCGCCCATGCCGAAAGCCGAACTGGCTCTCGTCCAGGTCCGGCCACTCTCCGCACAAGTGGCCAACGAGGCGGGCTGCGAGTATACGCTCGAACAGCTTACCCACCTCGTCTAGCAGCACTATGGGCCGGTACGCGGACGGCAAGTCTGCAGGGCGCCGCGCCTTCCTGAGCAGGACCAGACGACCACTTTTCCACAAAGTGGGAAACTGGCCCCGCTCCAGGCACGCTGTGAAGAGTCCTCTTAGCTGGGGCTCTAGCTCCTTCAGAGCGAGGGCTAATGCTAGGCCGTGAACTCCGTCTGGCCCCGGAGCCACATTCTTGGCCCGGAGCCGCATCACGGCCGCCCCCATCTCTGCCTGTGTCACCTCTGGGACGCTGATGGCGTTTTCCTCCGTAGACTCTGCGGCTGTGGGCAAAGCCATCGGCGGCGGAGTGTGCTCCGCTCTTGCCGGGAAGAGGGCTGCGACTACCTCATCCAGCAGCTCGGGTTGGAGACTCTCCGTAAGTGGAGGCGCTGCGGCTCTTAGTTTCCCTCGAACCGCTCGATAAGGGCGCCCCCACGGATCCCCGTCTAGAGTCTCCAACATCCCTTCCCTGGCTCGCGTCTTCGCCTCGCCGATGGCCAGCCACAGAGTCCCCTTAGCCGCGCGGTACACCTCATACAGCGCGGCTTCTTCGTCAGGGACCCGACGACGACGTCTTCGATAACGGGTGTACTGGCGTCTCACCGCCACGCACGCGACTCGTAAGTGCGCGATTTCGGCGGACCACCAGTACACCTGGCGCCTTGCGGACTGTGCGTGGACCCGGGGCATGGACGCGTCGCAGATTTGCGTCATCGCCCCGCGGAACCACAGCGCCTCCTGTTCGACGTCGACGTCGACGGGTCCGTTCGTTGCCGACTCCCGGCTCCAGGCCTGAACAATAGCGGCCTCCTCGAGAAGTTCCCTGTCGATGCGCTTGCGCGCCCAGCGCGGGCCGTCCATTCGCGAGACTGATGATCTGCGGCCGCCAGCGGTTTGGGCGGAGACGTCGAAACGGATGTATCTATGATCCGACAACGTCTCCACCTCCACGGCGACTCGCCAGTCACGAACACGGCTCGCGACAGCAGGGCTAGCGAACGAGACGTCAACAATCGATCCGCCCCGCTGCCGCACGCACGTGTGGACCGAGCCCCGGTTCAGGACGACCAGGCCAGTCGTGACCGCCCACTCCTCCAATGCCTCACCCCTAGCATCGGTCACTAGGGATCCCCACGCCGCAGATTTGGCGTTGAGATCGCCCAGCAACAGCACGGGGCGAGGATGGAGTTGGCCCACGACGGCACCCAACTCGACAAGGAACCTCTCGAAGTCGGCGAGACTCTTGTTGGGCGAAAAATACGCTCCAACAACGCCAATGCCGTCCGCGAGGGCGGCTACCCAGCCGTGACCTCGGGACGGGTTGACGAGAGCCCCGCCAATGATGGCCACCAAACCGTCAAGGTCTCCCACCCAGCTATCCCGGGGGGGGACAAAGTACGGCTCTGCGACCACAGCCACGTGAATCGACCACTCTGCCATGCTCTGGATCAAGAGATCCTGAGCTCTGGCACAGTGGTTGATATTGCCTTGGAGGAAATGGTAATGGTGTATAGACATTATGCGCATTCCATTCCCTCCGCACCATTCCTAGGCCGGGAGTCGGCGGAAGGGCAGCCAGGCTGAGGGGGGGGTAAAGAGCCCCCCGCAGCCTTGGCATCCCTTCTCTTCTTTTTGTTGTTGTTGGCGGCCACGCCACAGGCCTTTCCACCCGCCCTGTGTCCGGCGGGCCTCCCTGCAGCTGTACAGAGGCTACAGTTTGGCGCCGCCGAGCATTGAGCCGCCTTGTGGCCGGGCTGACCGCAGCGATAACACTGGTCGCTGCGGTCTATTTCGGCGGTGCACCGTGCTCGGACATGCCCGAAGTCCAGGCACCGGTAGCACCGCATGGCCCTGGGCTGCAGCAGCTTAGCTCTCGCTGCAACCCACCCCACCAACAAACGCCCACCGTCAGCGACTTTGTTCGCCGCCGCCACCGGGCACCGCACCCAAATCGTGCCGAGCCCGGAAGCGTCGGCGCGAATGTCGCCCGTCCGCACGTCTTCGGGCGGACATCCACCTACTCGGGCGATGGCCGCCATGACATCAGCCGGGGTCGTCGAGTCGTCCAGACCATCGACGCGCAGCTCAGCGGTCTTCATCGGCCTGGACACCCGGACGTCATCCGGATTGAGGACCTCTCTCAGCTTGGCGGCCAGGATGTCCGCCTTTTCGCCGCTAGAGGCACCCGACACCTCGAGCAGCCGCGCTCCCGTAATCGCCGGCCTCAGTTTGAAGCCGGACGGTGTGCCAAGGTCGGGAAACGCGACTTTGGCTTTCGCCTCTGTCAGGACCGCCGCGTAGGTAACGCCCCTTTCGACGGCTCCGGGCTGCAGCGTGAGCACTACAGCCGCGGAGCGTGGTGCTCTGACCTTAGGCGGTCCCCGGGCCTTCTTCGGTGCCGGTGCTCCAGCGGGTGCCGGTGGCGGTGGTGCCGTCTCCGTCCCGCGACGGCGGCCCCTCTTGACGACCGTCGTCCAGGCTTCCGGGGTAGGCCCGGGCGCGGCCGCCGGTGGCGCAGCTGCCCGGGAAGTGGGGACACGCGTACCCTCCGTGGGCCCCACGGTCCTCCCTCCCGACTGGCTGGACCCAGCCGCCGTGGTGGTATTGGGCCCCTGAAAAGCGGCCCCCTCCTTCCTCCGCTTGTCCGCAGCGAGCGGTGGGCGAAGGGTTGCCGCCGGGAGGAGTGTCTCCTCTATGGCCTCCATCCGGGCACCCAACATCGCACCACACTGCATCATGCAGATGCGTGCGATCCTCTCGACCTCCGCATCCGCAAGCGCAGGCGCCGACGACGGGACCGATGGAGCCGACGACAGGGCCGCGACGGTAGAGGAGCCGGAGGCCGCAGGTGCTGCCCTCTGGGCGGGGAACTGTCGCTTGAGGTCCTCCAACTCGGATCGGAGACGGCCATTCTCCTCCCATAGCTTCGCCGTCTCCTCCGTGCTAGTGCGATTAAGGAGGACCTCAACCGCCTCCCGAATCCCCTCAGCCGCCTCCTTGAGAGCACGCGTGAATGTGCCCTTCAAGTTGCCCGATTTGGTGGCAACCTTCAGGACAACATCCACGCCGTCCAAAACTTGGCGACTGAGCGCCACCCCAGTGATGTCCCCTCCAGCAGCCATCCGAGCAGAGCGCCGCTCACGGGCCTGTCGGGCCAACTCGCTGACTTCGTCAGCCGCGACAGTCCTCACTTGAGCCCTCTTTCCTGCATTAGCCTCCGCTCGGTTGGCTTCTAGCAGGGACGCAGTGCTGCCCCCACCTTGTTCCTCCACCATTGGCTCGGGGTCGCTCTCCGCCGAAACTGGCACAAAGCGACCCCGCTTGTCGCGCTCCGGCAGCCGAGCGGGGACTCCACTCGCTACCGCGCGACCTCGCCCACCCCGTGCCTTTGGCACCTTAGCCGCCGCCACGTTGACCTCGACCGGGGAAGGACCGCGCTTCCTCCGCGACTCCCCCCGGTCGGACGATTGGTCCCTTTCGGGACTTGAGTCTCCTCGACTCGCGTTGCCGTCAATGACGGCAAGTGGTGCGACCACAACGCGCGGGAACTCCGGGTTCTTTTGGAGCTCCCTTTCTCGCTGGCCGGCGGTGCCGCCCATTCGACGACCCGACGAATCTGGATTTGTCAGGTCCTCGAACGACCGAGACCGCGATGAGCCTCCTCGACTCTTGTTGCCATCGGCAATCGGAAGACATTCGTTGCCCCCCCCAGAATACGAATGGCGGACTCTCCAGCTGCAGAGCAGCCGGTACCGCCCTGGGGTAGTTTATTCCCGTTTGTCTTTTTCATATTTATTTTCCTTTAAAGGGTATGGTCCCATTTCCCCTGTATCCCCCCCCAGCGCTAGCGACCGGATACCCCCGGCCATTCATCCCCTCGGCACGCTGGACCTTGAGATTGGGGTAATTTTTTATAGAGGTTGTCTTCCTCTTCCCTCCCCACTCTACGCCCACTAGACTCACCCTCTGCAAGCAGGGGGGGTGTGGACGTGAGATGGCCACCAGGCCTATCCCCATGACGGACTAGCCGTCCCGCCCCTAGCCCGGTTCCCTTCCTCGACCATCAAAGATGATCGGTGAATGGAACCGCGGCCCTTCCCAGTTTGTTGAAGATTAGCCACCAGCCCCAATTGTCCACCAAAAGCAGGTGGGCAATTGGAGCTGACGTTGCCCAGGGTGCGCCACGTGGAGGCTCTTCAACATGCACCCCAACCTAACCTAACCTAACATTTTTTTTTTTTTTTTGGTTCGGGTTGGAAAATCCTCATGGATGTCCTCCACCCTGGGGCGGGCGGAGGGGTCTGTCAGACTCTTACTGACTAAAAACCACCCCGGTGTTGCCATCTCACACCTACGCCGGGGTCGCGGGAACGTTCAAATCTTCCGCGACCCCGACTGGTGCCAGCCCGCCTTTGCGGGCTCCGTCTCGTCGAGCGGGGGGGAGTGAGGTGTTTGACTCCCCCCGCGACGTCTAAGAGGGGCGCGCGTGGAACACTACGCGCCGCCACCTCGGGTCCAGATGTATGGGGGGCGACGGACTTCCCCGGGTCCGTCGCCCCTGGACCCATTTAGGGGGGCTGGAAGAGGGCGTTGTCCGCCCTCCGCCGACGCCCGGTGCGCCTGCTGCGGGCCGGGTGAGAGGATGAAATCTCTCTCTCTCGTTCCGCAGCCTCCTTCTGCGAGATTACTACTTCGCAGAAGGATACCACCGCGTCCCAGGACTCCTCGCTGCCGACCATTGCATTCACAACGGCCGACAGCGACAGGTCACTGCCTACTCCTGAGATGAGGGCACGGCGCGGCTCCTCCCAAGCGGCACACTCTGCCAGCGTATGCCGCGCCGTGTCCTCCCGGCAGTCGACGCAGTGGTGACACCGGGCCTCCGGCTCCCTGTTTATGCGACACAAACCTAACCTAACCTTTTTTTTTTTTTTTTGTTCCGGGGTGGAAAATCCTCATGGATGTCCTCCGCCCTGGGGGGGGCAGAGGGGTCTGTCAGACTCTTACTGACTAAAAACCACCCCGGTGTTCCCAACCCACACCTACGCCGGGGATCGCGGGAACAAAAGCGACTTCCGCAATCCCCGACTGGTGCCGGCCCGCCTCTGCGGGCCTCTCCTCAGGTCAGCGGAGGGAGTGAGGTGTTTGACTCCCTCCGCGACGTCCAAGAGGGGCGCGCGTGGAACACTACGCGCCGCCGCCTCGGGTCCTGTTGAATGGGGGGCGACGGACGTCCCCATGTCCGTCACCCCTGGACCCAAAACCTAACCTAACCTAACCTAACCGCCAAAGGAGACAGGAGTGACCACAACGCCTTCGACAGCGAGTGCCCAATACGCCTTAAATGGGACGCGTTGGCTCGCCTGTCGGTGGCGTATTGCTGAGGTCCATCCAGCGTATCCCGTAAAGAAGAACCACAACGATATTGTGTTCAAAATTAAAGTCCAGAAACTCAAACATTCAAAATTTTTTAGAACCAAAATTAATTATAATAAAAAACAAGCTAATTGGAGTCGATTTCGTGAGAAATCGGCCCAATTAAAAGCAGACACAAAATTAAACTCATACTCGTACATAATTAAAGGAAAACTTACCATATCGTTGTGGTCAAACGTGTTTGACGTTATAAAGAAGCAGGACGCCAAGTTGAGAAGCCGCATCAGAAGCGCTGCACCAACACGGAGTGCACGGGTAGTCGAGCAGTACCTGAAACAGAAAAAAGTGCAGGTTAAGAGCCGGAAATGCCTTAGAGAGAAACAAGACAAATTAGACTTAAAAACTGTCACAAACAGCAGCTCTGAGTCTGCCAGAATTAATAAAAAGTGAACAAAGACAACTTGATATTAAATTAGTAGGTATTAAAAATTTATAGGATAGGAAATAAACATAGGTATAGAATAAGAAAATATGTCTATATGATATATTGTATATATATTAGGATAGCCATAGCATAAATAAAGTATATAGATTTAGATATAGACTAAACATATAATAGTAAGCAAACGTAGACTCAAAAAACCACTAAAAACATGTAAAAGAAAAATAGAATAGAGAAATAAGATAATAAGTTTTTTAGGTATGTAAGATTTTAGATGTCATATACGGTATTAAAGAAGTATGACACGGAAATAATTAGACGCTGGCGATTACTTTCAGGAACTCTCCATTTCCTAACAGCAGGACTGCAATAAATTAAATAAAACAAAACGACTGCAATCAGAATTTAATTAAAAACAAGGTCTCTGATCATAGACGTATAAAAATACGTCTATGTCTCTGATCATGTCAGAGGGACACTGAGCAAAGGCAGGAGTGGGTTTTAGCCGGTAAGAGTCCGGCACTGCCCAGACTGGCTCACCAGTGAGGCAGTCTGGGCGTCCATGAGGATTTCCCACTCCTGCTAAAAACAAAAAAAAAAAAAAAAAAAAAACCTAACCTAACCTAAGTTTCGTCTGTGCAATTATGGACGAAGTTATCTTGACGAACAACTACCGAAAATATATTATGAAGGAAGGGACGGTTGACGTGTGTCGGGCATGCCACCGTCCGGGTGAGTCCATCAGACATATTATCTCGTCTGGCTAACGGCGAGTACTTGCACAGGCATAACCAAGTGGCCAGGATTATTCACCAGCAACTTGCTTTGAAATATAAACTTGTGGATTCTGAGGTACCGTACTACAAGTATGTGCCCGACCCAGTTCTCAAAAATGACCATGTCACGTTGTACTGGGATCGGTCTATCATTACAGACAGGACTATTGTTGCCAATAAGCCTGATATAGTAGTGATAGACCGATTAGCGCGCCGCGCAATGATAGTAGATGTTACCATTCCACATGGAAGAAGGCAGTACTCCTCGATACGGCTCGTATTGTGAGGAGGTTCCTGTCTCTGCAGCCCTAACCTCCGGTAGCTTGGACCCTGCTCCCGACACCGGCGGAACACTATTTTTTATATTTTTAAATGTTTTTAATGTTTTATTCTAATATTTAAAAATATAATTTATATGTATATAGTTAAATAAAGGAGATAATAATAATAAAATAGTTTATTGTCACAAAGAAATATACATTAGTATACACTGTTTAACATGAAGCTAATTAACGTTGCAGTAGTTTGTATACAGATATTGTGAGCCCTGCCTCTCAAACTAGGATAACCTGTATTTTAGGAGACAGTGTTCAGCTGTGAGGTTACTTAAAAATAGGGATCAAAACAACTGCGGACTGTGCCAACTTATAGTAGGTACGTGTTAACAACTTAACAATCTTATTACTTTTGACTGAAACATATTATATTAAGGAAAAAGGAAAAATAATGTAAGAAATAACAATTTAAAACTTATGTATGTGAGTGGGTGAATGTGTGTGATTATGTCTGTATGATTTATGTATCTATGTGTGGTGAGTTTTTGTATGGGAGTAGTGAGTGTGAGGTGTTATATGTGAGGGAGTAAAAGCAAAAATTAGGCAGTGTTAGGCAATACATTTTAGCAGAGATTCAGTTTGTGTATAGTCCTGTTGAAGTAGCCATTCCATTAGCTTAGCTTTCAATTCAAACTTATTGCAATCCAGTATATTTAATTCTTTATGAATTTTCTTGTAGATCAGTGAACTTAAGGTGAAGTATTGATTTTTGGCAAAAGCAGTTAGGTGTCGTGTAACTGGGGGAATGTTGGTTCGTTTAGTGGGATCAGACGGTGGGACACTGGAGTGTCTTCTAAGAATGGATTGCAACACGAAGAGCTGTCGAACTGTTAGTACCTTACAATCTGAGTAGAGTTGCGTTGTTGGATAACGATAAGGTTTTCGTAGCATCACTTTCAATATTGCTCTCTGAGCTCTCTCCACTCTAAGAAAAGTAGTTTTAGCCGCACCACCCCATACATTTATGCAATACCCAAGAACTGACTGACACAGAGCATAGAACACCATTTTTAGAGTATCAGGATTTGCGGAAGCTCTCAGTGACTTAAAGATGTGTATCAGTCTCAGCGTTCTCGAGGTTAGGGCATCAATGTGTTTATTCCAGCATAACGTCAAATACCTGGGTGTTCAAATTGATGCCGATCAATTTGAACACCCAGGTATTTGACGTGATCGGTACGCGTGAGTGTTGGAAATTGGCTTGAAGATGACTGTTCTAAGCAAGTGTGCGCTATTATGGAAAGGGTGTGGTCCGGTGCGGTTTTCTGACGGATGGCGAAAGGAATATATGAAGTCTTGTTACAGTTTAGGGTAAGCAGGTTTAGGTTCAGCCAGTTTATTATTTCACGTAGTGCCAATTCCGCGTTACTTTTAACACAATCCCATTTTGACCCGTCAACTACAACCACGGTGTCATCGGCATATACAAAGATCGTCGAGTTGGGGAGGGACATTCTGCATAAGTCATTTACATATATTTGAAATAAAATAGGTCCTAAAATGCTACCTTGGGGCACTCCGTAGGATAAGATATCATCATCACTGAAGTGATTATCAATTTTGGTTCTTTGAGTACGGTTGCTCAGGTAATCTTTGAATATTTGCAGTGCTATACCTCTAACACCGAGTCGCTCTAATTTGGCAATAAGTATGGGAACAGAAACTGTGTCGAATGCCTTCGAAAGATCTAGGAATATTCCTAGACATTTGGTTTTCCTGTCGAGATTCCCAGCAACCAACTGCGTCAATTTAAGTACTGCATCTTCAGTCGAGACACCGGAACGGAAGCCATACTGATTATCTGCTATGATCTTGTATCTTTCTAAGAAGTTCTTAAGCCGGTTACCAAGAATCCTTTCCAAAACCTTGGAAAGAGCAGTCAAAACCGAAATGGGTCTATAGTTGTTATAATAGAAGATTTTGCTCAACAGAAATCCCAAAAGAAACCGTTATCGTAATCGTAACCAAAAAACCAGCAGCATTATAAATCATTAATGACATATTATATCATACTGATATATTTAGGTACTTATTTGATTAACTATAATTAATGGTTATACTCAGTAAAAAAATGTTATTATAATTCGCGTTTTTTACTTTCAAAAGGGCCTCAAATTCTTGTGTGCCCAAGGGCCCCAGCCTAGTTTAAGACGTCCCTGGCCCTAAACCGAGGTTCGTACCCTACAGGGGGTGCCCTTAGCGAGCGCTCGCCTAGTTTTAATTAAAATAGTTTTTGCCCCTGGCTGGAGGCTTTGAGTGTAGTAGCTTAAGGCAACCGCAGGAAAGCCCGGTTAATTCGCTACGAGATGCCCTAGAAAAAAAAAAAAAAGTGTGGTCACCCAGCCGTGACCTCGGGAAAAATAATTTCGTTCTAGGACTTTCTCTTTAAATTTCAATATTTTCTTTACGAAAACCCATAGGTATCAATTTTTATCTCTAAATTTTCTCCCACCTGCTGAGGCACCGGCACCATCTACGTATCCTCCGAGGACTCAGAGGCCGCCTAGGGCCTAGGGCGAGAGCTCCATGCTCTGCGAGTGTAGTTATAACACTGCAGCCCGGAGCCGTCGAAAGGAGCGTCTCATATAAGGCGGTTCAAAATTTTTTTTTGCATCCGCCTGTAAATATGTATACGAGTATCTTACGAAAAAGTAACCGTAAACACTTTTGTCTGGTCCCTTAGTACACGTCTTAAAAGACAAAATGCTAATTAAAATAAAATAAATCCTGACTTTGACAAATGACATTTGACTTAGTGAAAAATAGTGAAAAATGTGGAAATGTCAAAAAGTCAGACTTGTTGTTTGCTGTGTTTGTGTTGATGAGTTGATGAGTTCTGTTCCAACCTATCTGTTGTTATAGTGTAACAGGACAATAACATGAAAGGCTGATTTTAGTGAGGTGGATAATACTCTTTATGTCTCTAGTGTTAGGATCGAACGCGCTATTGTTCCGTGGGTGTGGTTTGCCGGTGCTCTACCGCAGTAGTGAGCAGTGACCTGTTAGGCTGTGTGGCTAGGTCAGTGCTGTTTTTCCTGTGTGCCGGTGAGCCGCGAGCGCTCCGCAGTGCTAGCGCAGCAGCATGCAGTGCGAGATAGTGGTGCGCGAGGCGACGCCGCGGGACATGGAGGCGCGCGCCGAGCTAGTACGCCGGAGCATTACTGAATATGATCTCGACGCATTCTTATTGTTTTTCTTCCAAGAGGTATTTACATACCTTATGTGAAATATAAATGGACAACATAATTTTTAGACAAGACATATTTTTGAGGCACCCACAAGTAACAATTATCCAGGTGATTTAATATAGAAGACTTATGTTACTCCAGTGAGCCAGCCATATCAAGATCAGTGTTAGAGAAATAGGGATTTAATTTTATACCATACAGGATACTATTTAGACATAGTTATTAAATTAAATTAGAAATTTAGTTAACAACTAAGGCTTTACGACACACGCTTACAAGGGTTCTGTTATTATTACTACCCACAAAAATAAATGTTTCTGTGTTTGTTTCAACAGCGAAGCCGGGGCCACGGCTAGTTTTATTTTAATATGTATAGAGTTTGCACTGCAATCTGACCAAAAATGAGTTCTGATTGAGTATTAGATTCTTTTGCATAAACCATATGCCTGCATAAAATTAATAAACATATTGATGCTAGGTATATCCTAGCAGGAATATATTTATAAAGAAATGCTTTATTTTCCGTTTCTTTTAATGTGGGGGCAAGAGTCCTTGGGGTTTGGATTTGAATAAAAATGTTCCTGATATCTTTCTCCTAGTACTATGGTACTGAGGCTGAAACATTGTGGCACATAATAATAAGTAATCATCCTCCTTTTGTACCAAAACTCCCCTCTGCTGTATCTATTGGCCATAATCACTTATGTATATTATTTGTGTATCTCATCAGCTAAGTGTAGTATAGACTGTGTACATAGTCGCAGTGGAAAAATGTCAAATCTCTTAATTTCAGTTTAACAGATATTTAGTGTATGACATCGTGTAATTGTGTATGGTAAGTACAAATTTGTGCATCCAACCATTGGGGAGTTATTCATAAATGTGTATGTGTATGTTATGTAAATTAAATTTGTGTGTCATAAAACTGTGAAGATAATCAAGTTAACGCTGCACTGATGTTTGGCTATTTTATATGATTTTTAGTGCAGAGTTGTATTTTTTCTTTTGGGCCTAAAACCAAATTGACTATCTGAAAGTAGTTTGTTATCTTCTAGATATTTTATTAATCTACTGTTAATTATTTTTTCTAAAATTTTTGAGAGGCCTGTTAATACTGAAATGGGTCTATAGTTATTCACACAGTTTTTGTCTCCAGACTTAAATACTGGTGTTACCACAGCTTTTTTTAGTAATTTTGGGAATATTCCTTTAGATAAACATAGTTGAAAAATGTGTGTTAGCGGAGGGGCAAAAAATTGTTTACTTTATTTATTGCTTCGGATGGGGTCGGCTCTGTTGATAATAGATCAAATGGAGGTTCCGGATTGTTCAATCTAAATGTACCAAAAAAAATAAAAATTTAATTTAAAACAAAAAAACGGTAAGTATACGTTTTTAACGGTTTGTTAAAAACGTATACCGTTTTTTTGTATCTTGTAAGGGTCTACTTTCTACTATGTCCTGCCAAGTTTTATTTATGTGCTCTTAGTAATTAATGAGCAATGGCATAATTTACGACAGGACCATTATATTGTATGACATCCGCTTGTAGGACTTTTTAATGGAAAAGCAAAATAAAACATATTCCAATATTTAGTGTATTATATACAAGTGCCGCTAGGATAATGTAGTTCCAGCGAAAACAATTTTTGTTGAATAGCTCCCCAATGGTTGGATGTTCAGTACTTACCATACACAATTACACGACGTCATACACTAAATATAATAGATATTTAGTGAAAACTGAAAGTAAACTGAAATGAAGAAATTCGCACACGTATTGACCGTCGTGTTGCCTCGGTGTGTGTCAGCTGACGCTGCAGGTGTGCGTGCTGTGCGGCGCGGTGCTGTTCATCTTCGCGGGCGCGGGGCTGGCGGCGTGCGCCTGCGTCGTGCCGGCCGTCGCCGTCGTGCTCGCGCTCGCCGTGCTGGCCGCGAACCGCGCGCGCGCCGACACGCACGTGCAGGTACGGCCCGCCCGCGCGTCTTTCGCACTGGGGTGACTGTGTGCGAGTGTCGCTAATGTGTCGTGTCGGCAGCGCATTCGGAAGGAGGAGCGCGGCTTCGTGGCGGAGTATCGCGGGCCGCTGGTATCGGACACGCACGCGCTGCGGCCGCGCGTGCTGCTGGGCGCGGGCGGGCCGGGCGCAGGCCCCGTGGTGGGCACGGTGAGCGTGTCCGAGTGCTGGGGCCCACGGCGCGGTGCCTGGCTGCACGCGTTGGTGGTGGCGCCGGCGTGGCGGCGCCGCGGCGCGGGCGCGGCGCTGCTAGCGGCGTGCCGGGCGCACGCGGCGCGCGAGGGTTTGGAGGCGCTGGAGGCCGTCGCTAGCGAACTGCAGGGCGCCGCGCGCTGTCTGCTGCACACCGCCGGGTCAGTGATCATTATACCGTTACTTTAATTGATGACTGAGGGTTTTTTAACCTTTTCAATTGTAGTAATATCAACATCATAGCCACAAAACAGCCGCCAAATCGTCCACCCGCCCCGCTGCCTGCTGGTAGAATGAAACGGCGCAAGAAACTTGCAGCAAATAATGTATCTGTGGTTAATGTTCACAGTTGACTAGCTGATTAGTCAATGATTGTCAGAATCAGAAAAATGAATAACAGACTTTTTGCAAGATATTGTTTATTAAATGTAATATTGGTAGGTTACAAATATATGACGTGTGTCAGGTGGGAGGTGCGCGGGTCGTACGCGCGGCCGGTGCTGGGCGCGGCGCTGACGCTGCACATGACGCAGCTGGCCCTAGAGCTGCCGCACGCGTGACGTCACGCGCACGCCGTATGCATCGTGGTGCCACACGACCTCCGCTTTATGACGCCGGTAGCACACCTCCGCCGTGAAACCATAGCAGCGAAACCGCAGTAGTTCAATTCAATAGGTTCGCGTCATGTTCCGCTACTCGAATCGGATGCGAGTAACGGAAAATGACGCGAGTCTATTGAATTTAACTACTGCGGTTTCACAGCGGAGGTGTGCTACCGGGGTGAATCTCGAACGACAACTAAGCGACCACCGTTTGTATTTTTTTTAAATAATATACTATTTTTATAAACATGTCATTCGTTTTATTTTATTTGAATCGTTTACGTGGCGTCTCGCTGCGCCCGAGGTTGTTTGCTGACGCTGTTTTTTGCCCAGAACAGTAGCTTCAACTTGGACGCTCCTACCAATGCCTAAATTAAACAAAAACTTTGTATATAAGAATAATTAGCCTTACGTAGTTATTAAAGGGTGATTGGAACACGATGAGGTACCTTGAGTCGGTCGGGGCGCTGCGCGTCGCTGGCGCCGGCGGGTGGCGGCGCCAAGTGCGCCAGAAGGCGCGAGCGCGCCTCCTGCGTAGCACGAGTAGCGTCCGTGGCGCCGTTCGTAGCATCCGTGGCGCCACTCGTAGCGTCTGTGGCGCCGCTCGTAGCGGCCAGCAGGCGCCCCGTCAGCTGCACGCATAAGTAGCGCGTATCCGCGTCACACGCGCGCCACGCAGACGCCGCGCGCGCCACGCGCTCTACGCTCACCGCCTCCCCCTCTTCGCCGTCCTGTCAAGCGACACACGGTGATGATACAGCTACATTGTCGCGCAAAGATTCGTGTCGCGTGGTCGCGAGAAAACTCGTGTTCGCCTGAATGATTTGACTGACAACGCAAATCTTCGTTTTATCGCGACAATGTAGTCGTAGCATCGGTACACTCGCGGGCTAGCTCAATCACGCACCTGGGCGGGTGCGCGCAGCAGCTCCAGCATGGCGGCGGCGGTGAGCGCGAAGGCCGCGCGGTCGGCGCCGCCGTCGCCGCCGCTGCGCAGCGCGTCGCTCAGCTGCAGGCGCGCGCGCGCCGCCGGCAGCGCCGCCAGCAGCGCGGCCGTCAGCAGCGACACCTGCGCGGGCGCGGCGCGGTCGTCGAGCAGCGCGTGCAGCGCGCGGGCGGCGGCGCGGCGGCTGCGCGACTCGTGCGCCAGCGCCGCCACGCTCAGCAGCGCGCCCGCACACAGCAGCTCGTCGTCGGGCCAGGCCGCGCGCTCGGCCGCCAGCGCCGCGCCCACCGCGTGCACGGCGCGCCGCAGCTGCGCGGCGGGCGCGCCCCAGCGCAGCTCGGCGGCGTGCGGCGGCAGGCGCGGCAGCAGCGCGGCCCACAGCGCGGCGGCGCGCGGGGCGGGCCCGGCGCAGGCCCGCGCGGCGCGCACGCTGAGCGCGGTGACGGCGGCGGCCAGCGCCTGCTCGGCCTCGGAGCCGCTGGAGTCGCTGCGGCGCAGGGCGGCGAGCTGCTCGTCATCGCGAGCGCGCTCGCGCAGCTGCTCCAGCTGGCGCTCGCACTCTCGCTCGCGCGTGCGCTGCTCCGCCAGCTCCTCCGCCGTCGGCATCGCGAACGTGCTCTACTCAACACGAGGCGTTCAGTACCCATGTCGTGCGATAGACGCGCCTGCGTGTGGACGTGTGTGCCACACGCGGGCGCGTCTATCGTTGAGGGTCGGCGAGCTAGTGTGCTCGGCTTGCTGCTACGACCCGTGCAGCTGTGCCGCAACTGAGTCGGTATGATTCTAAAGGTTTACGAGGTATTCATATTGATATTAGGTGGTTAGAACTGTTGGTAATGGTTTTTGATTTTTTGACGTGTAAACATTCATTTCTTCAATTGGTTGAGCATGCAAAAGATAGAACATGTGTGTAACAACTTTTTAGGCAGGATTTTATTAACTTATTGGTAATGAAAATATGACTCCAAAAATTATAAAAATGCCCCATTTTACCGCCGTGATTAGAAGACTACCACACAAATTCGAAAGGTATTTAAAGTAAAAGAATATGATAGGAACTTAGACATACTCTTTCTTAAAATTTTAATGTAAAAAATAATTGAATCAGCTCAGTTTTCGAGGAGAGAAAAAAGGGCAATACGAAACGATCTCGTCAATTTTTTTGTGATATAATCGGTCTGAGCTGTAGCTGTCCCTATCGCACTCTACGGAGGCAGACTTGAGCTAAGACGACGGCAATAGATTCTTCAAATACCTATTTTTCAAATTCGTCGCAGGCCCTGTTCCCTCTTTACATCCTGAATCAATATCTATCGTGATCTTCAACATGTTCCAATAACGAAAAACTATATATACATAGTTTATCACGTCTGGATATTAGGGGAAGGGCAATGACCATTATTGCCACTCTAAAGCGGTTCGGGTATAGAATGGTGATTGTGACCACGCCTAAATCACTGAACCTAGTGACTGTTGTTGTTTGGGTTTAGACCCGGGCTATCCACGGAAGCTGTCATCAGAGGTCTCAAGCATACTGTCCAAAAATATATGGATCGCAACACCGGTATATGCGTGTATCCTTGACCTCTCCAAAGCTTTTGATCTTATTTCATACGATGTGCTCTGGAGAAAGTTGGGGAACGCGGGTGTACCGGCAGCATATTGATCACCCCTTTTCCATCCACCGATAGTAGCATACCGGTCAAGAGGCAAAGGTTTGTAAATTGCAAAGATCGTTGTATGGACTCAAACAAGTGTCAAACGCTTGGTTCCATGAGCTAGATTAGGAGATGTACAATTTAGGTTTTGTACAATTGAAAATTGTTTCTAATATTGTTTTTGATGTGATTTTATTTTGAGTTGATATGATTTGTAATAGATAATTTCATTTTATTTGTTTTTAGTATTTTTTGTTACAGAGCTGTGTTATGAACAGACTTATGTAATAAAGATAGATTGTACGATAGCTCCAGCTGAATATACTGTGTACTAGATTGTACATCAGTGAACAACAGCTCCAGCTGAATATACTGTGTACTTAGGGTGTGTGCACACTGAGTAGTTTAAGGGTGCGTGCACATGCTGGTAATATGCTAGGTAATATACTTGATGTAATCTTGTGCATGCATCTGATATAGATTAAGGATGCATGATGGAGGTTGTATATCTACATGAGTGAGTGGCTGTGTTTTAAGATTTGAGTAAAACTGTTTAGAATATGTCACTACAAACTGTTCCATCAAGGAGAAAAAGTCATTTTTTATTATAATAATTGTGGTGTTAATAAATTTGTTGGATCCAAAAAGCCTCTTGATTTCAATAGGGCACTACGCTTTGGAATGGACGACTAGCTTCATATTTATGACTAACCGACCCCTTGATAATTCAAAAGTGCCTGTAATTGGTTTATTTGAAATAAATGCTATAGACGTAAGTAAAACCACCAGGCATCCCACCATCGCATCCCTTCCTCAATTCCCTTATCCCCATTCTTTCCCATCTTATGTATTAACATTAATTTCAATTCAGTCCTGGTGGACTGAATTTAAATTAATACTACTGAATGGTTTCAGTGCTATCCAGCACTGCATTTGAATATAGCAGCCGCTAATTATGGTCAAATTCTGATCCAGTTACTGGATTCCAGTAAGGGATTTTTTTGGTAAGCCTTTCCCACTCCTTCCTAGGTAAGGCTTCCCTTCACTCAGGATCGAAATACTGCATCAAAATAAATCAGCTTATGTAGAATATTGGTGTACTACCGAGTTATTAGCAGAAGAGTTGACGGTTATCGGCGGCAAGTCATCACAGTCTTCTTCTTCACTCGTGTTCATCCTCACTTGTACAACTGGGTTACAATCAAACAAATAAATTCGCCGCCAGACTTGTCGTGTTCTGTGCCTCTGTCCTTCAGTAATACACAGTGAAAAGAAAATCAAAAATTTAAAACAAACACTGTATATAATTCGTTGGAATTCAAGTAAAAGCGGCAGCGGCACCGACGGCTGGCAGCAGTGACACTAACATGACAGCAGGGAAAATATCAATGACTAGTGACAGTACTGCTGTCATGCTGATTTATGGTTGTGCACACCATACTAATTTCATATTAGTTGATTAAACAAAGATGACGCCATCAGCGTGTTTTCAAATCAATTCTGGCGAGATACTTAATATTTATTAAATAACGACCTATGCACTAAATATAGCACAGTGTTAATACAATTTAACGTCAACAATTTTAATTAATAGCAAGACGTCGACGTTGTGTAAGTTCTCGGACCCCTGTTCGATCCAGCCCGCGCCTCTGATCCTGTAGCTTTGTTGTGTGTGTTATGTATGTATTATAGGGGCTTGGATGAAGATATAAAGAATACTCGTACTGGATATACTAATTGTTTAATCTTGTTCCACAATTACTTGGTTAATTGATACAGTGATATCGCGGTGTAAGAGTCAGATAAACGTATCTACATTTTCTCAATTTTACAGGAAAGCAATAATACTGTGAAAATTCGGCTCTTTAAACTTTACCAGCTTTTTAATACAGATAAAATACTAGTATGAATATTTTTTTTTGTTTCTATGTATTGCCATACTCTTAGAGCTTTGAAAAAATTAGAAATTATTTATTTATATATGTTTACATAGACGCAATATATATATTTTAAAAATTCGGTTGACATACGTTAGTGTGACCCTTATTTTCAAACTTATGTTGTTATCAAACTTAAATACGTCATTTGTGAAGTTAAGTTTTATTATGTATATGAAGTGATAAAATAAGTAATAAAATAGGTAATAAATCAATAATCTTTATTTTACTCCTGAAATTGTACAATTTAAATAAAAAAACCTGTAATCAGCATATCAGCGTTTAGAAAAATATTAATTATCTTCGTCATCTGTTGTTGGAGTTCCAACTGAAAACCCTTTATAAAAATCATGGTATTGCGTTGGAATGATGCCTTGTCTGCATAAGTCTTGTAAATCGTCATACTTTTCACTAGTAATGGGTAAGGGTTTGTCATATGCATTTTTCAACACAATTTGTTCCACAGGTAGTCTTCTGCCTCTTCTGATAATCTTAATCATTTTAGTAATACATCGTTTTGGCCATTGATTTGTATTATTTATCTAACAAAAATGTTTGTGCCATTAAAACGTAAATACACAAACGTTACACTGGCTCTTTAAACTAAACATCAAAACAAAATTTTGTAACGACCAAAACAACGTATAAGCTTTTACGTTCTTATGGCTTGTATAATATTGCCAAACAAACTACATTCTAAGAATAAAAATATTGTTTTTAGAAATACGTTCTTATAGCTCTAAAGAGGTAGGAAGATAATTAGAACTATTTAAACGGTATTCATAATACGTTTTTCTGGTTCTATTGAAAATGATTTATGCATTTATGCTATTTCGTTTTTTTTGGAATTTGATAAATATTGACTTTACCGTTACGTCGTTTTGGCAATTCATAAAGGACTATATTGTGAACCGTTTTATATAAAAAAACTTTTTTTGATATTTTGTAGGTACGTTCATCTGGTTCTTATACCGCGATATATATGACGTGGTAGGGTGGTGGTATGTAAGTGACTGGCGAGCCGACTTTTTTTTTTCGACTAGGGCATATTTTTTCGACTAGCTGCTTAACCGGACTTTTCTGGCGAGCCGACCGCTGGCGCTCCGTTAAAATATCAAAAATGCAATTCAGGATATCCCACGGCTACGGTTGCTACAGCTTTATGAAAGTTGTGACACCTTATGGTATGTACAACCTGCAGCCTGATTCCAAGCACCGCGGCGCCGGCGTGGCACTACTGTTCGTGATTTACTTCTCAACAGTTGTCTACAATCTACATTCACATTCTATGTCACAGCGATAACACATCGCTGTGACGAACGCCACACTACTGGTCTGCCGCGGCATCGATGCCATCGCAGGAATGAGGCATAGTATTGCTGCACTACTCGGAATGTAATCGCATATAAACCTAAAGAAAATGTATGGGGACCAGTAGTGAAGCGGCAGCGCGGCTCCTTAACGGTCTAAAGAATATACAGACTGAGAAAAATGTAGGGAAATATTACCTTTCGCACCTCACGCCTTTCGTTGGTCAGGTAGAACCTTTAGTTAGAGAAAAGTCTAAACGGTAAGGCCAACTGTGGGAAAACTTAGTCAGGCTCTATGGGGAGGACGTAACGTGAGAAAATGCAAACAAACAAAATAAATTAAGACATATAAAATCGATATCTAAATAGAAATAGTGTCAGTTGTATTTTTCAAAACGTCCGGGTTCGATTCCCGAGCTGAGTACAAGTTTTTTTAAATGTATGAATGCAGTTTTTCTTGTTACTAAAATCGATGACATGGTTTCTTAGAAGAGATCTTCGTATGTCTTAGTTTCAGACTTTCCCATACAGACCGATCTAAATGTGCCACCCTGTAAACTCCATAATCTGGCAACATTAACCGCGGCCTTAGGAGGGCGTGCAACACGCAGCATGCTCAGTGGGACGCAGCACGCTGGATGCGCGTACGATCGTGTGTATGCTACATCCAGCACTGCGTCCTTGGCGGGACGTACAGACGCCAGCACATCAACTTACTACAATCTGTCAAATTTCTTTAATAGATTTTCAACTTTATCATTATAGCATAAGGTTCAAAGTTGATTGGGAAAATTTGACAGTTTCGGTTAGGTTGACCTGCTGGCGTCTGTACATCAAGAAAGATGGTGAATATATAATAATATGGCGCTTTAGTCTTTTAGACAAATTCTGAAAAAAAGGAATTTTTACCAAAGTCTTTAGTCGATTCTACTCGAATCATATCGATCTGTCAATTTTGTCTGTGTAAGAATAGAATACCAAAACAAACGTCAGTTAAGAAAATTGTTGAATTGGGAAAGTTTCTTTGTTGGGTACCTTTGCTCGGCTCGTCGGAGCCGGAAGCAAGCTTATCAGGCTGGCGGGAACGCGGCAAAAGACGCGCGCGATGCGGGAGGAGGGCGGGAGCAGCAGCAGCGGCGGTGCGTCCAGCGCCAAGCACTCGGACCTCGCCAAGCAACAGGAGGCCACCTTCAACGAGCTCATGCAGGAGTGCCGTCACAGCGCGCCCGGCGCGCGCCTCTCCGCTAAGATGCGCACCGCGCTCGAGCGGTACGTTCCACTTATAACCGACACTCACCAGCTAGCCCGCACCCTCGTCATGTAGTCTAAAATCCGGTATTAGAAATATACCTACCGATCCTGATCTGTTATTTGACGGTGACTATGATTTTTTGTAAGATAATATATCTCAACCATAGGTTCTCAACCTTATTTTGCCCACCGCCCACTAGGTTTCTTTTTTCTGGGGCCCCCTAATTTTCTTTACTTCATCCACCATCTGTCCCGAATCTAAATCAGCGATTGCCACGATTATATTAAAATAGGATATGACCCCTATCCTATTTCTGAGTTTAAGAAGAATGTTTCAATGAGAACAATTAACCTTTTACCTCCCAAATTCATATCAGTTGTCATGCTTCCAGCACCCGGCACAGTGAATCGAAAAATAAATACCTACAACAAAGAGGAATGTGCAATACTTAACTTTTTTGTGATTGATATTTTGTTATATTGATATTAACATTTGCGAGCATGGTTAACTAACAACTACCTACTTAAATACTACATACCCTATGAAATTATCAGGTAGTTTTGGTAAGCCAGCAAAACAAAAACTCTTTAAAAAATTGAATATTAATTAGTATTTAAGCTATTCACAATTACTTTGCTCACAATAAAGTCAGTCCAGAGATAAACCTCGCCATTGTTATTTTCTCAATAGTAAGTAGGTACAGTTAATAAGTTCTTATGTGTATTCATTTATATCCCACTAAACAAACATATACATAAAATTTTCACTTGGGACAATATCAATAACAGTACCTATTTATTGATACATGAACGTAAAACTATACACATAAGCACAACACTGATGAAATATTCCAGAAGTCGGCTCTCGTTTATGACGTACGAAGTGGTCGTCTTTATCCAACCGTGGACCGCGCAGGGCGTACTAACAATATAAGTTTCGAAACATGTTGGCTATGGATGGGGATCATCAATTCAGTCGCTAACATTTCACAAGTAAATTTACTTAATTTCAAAGGAATTAAATGAAATAAACACAAATATTTGTAGAAAAATGCTTAAATAACAATTGCTGTATTTGTTTTAGTCATTAGGGTGTTGGGTGTTTTAGTCAGTATAAAGATAAATATTTTGATGTATGTTTATTTTTGTATAGGTAAATCTTGGCATATGTCCCATACCTAATGTCGGATTTTGCTGTCATGGGCGTTGTACATCAATACAAGTTTCTAAAAATAATAAGTAATTCATCTAACTTCGGATATTATTTTTAGGACTTCTAACTAAGATACTAAAAGTGTATTAAATTGTAAATGATTACTCAATTAACTATTTACCCAAAATAAACATTTTTTATATAGAAAACAGCATAATTAAATAAAAAAAAGCAGATTAAACGAGCTGTGGTATTTGGTCGTAAATCTACGACCCTGGCGAAATGGACACGAAAAGATTTGTCTGATTAATCCGGCGTAAGCGGTTAAAACGCATACTTAATTATATTGAGAAACATTTTTATTAACATTCAAAAGAAATTGAATTTATAAACCTGCCTAATGAGAATGTTGTTTTTTTGATACATTTCAAGCCGTTTGTAAATATCAGGCTCGATTCTATTTAAAAACAACTGTAAGTAGCCACATTCAGTAACATGGAGACGATTTGTCTATTTAGTTACCACCATTACTACAGCACTAAATCCATGTTCAGCTTAATAGGACGATGGGAATGCTATCTGAAATCGTTGAACAATCTACTATTATATTTTACTGCTATTTTTCTTCACCTATATTTATACAATGTCATTGTGCTCCTTTTGATGTCCCTAACTCTAGGGTATTAATGAGACCATGTCAAAGAATCAACTGGCATGTGTATTATTACTTCTCAATATCTTTTTTAAAAGATAATCTAAGACTTTTTCGACTATATAATTAGACTCAAATGTGTATCTAAGTTTCATTGAGAAATACGAGTAAATCATTTCCATTCAAACTAATCATTCATATTTAAAGGTGTACGTTACCCCAGCAGGAAAGTGTCTCCTAGAGTTATATGAGTGGAACGTTTAATTGGTGCCTTAGCTGCTGTAAATGTGCCCCTGCATAAAAAATGTGTGCCCCCTGTCGTTTTGGAAAAAAACGATTCCTGCTGGGGTAACGTTTTTCTAGCAGGAAAATTCTAAACGAATGATCGGAGAGAGAAAAATTTTGCATGGCCAGAGAGCTTATATGTGTGCCAAAATGTGCCCCCAAAAATAAAATCTGTGCCCCTTCAGGTTTTCGAGATATTGTATTTCCTGCTGGAGTAACGTTTAACAGAATCGTATATCTCTAAAACCATTTGATCGCGACGATAGGTCGTAATGGAGCAAATAAAGATGAGTGGACTGTATAACATGTATAATAAGGATAATATGAATTACAACGGGTCGGTTATAAAGTGGTAATGAAATAATAAATGTAGAATAATGAAAAACGCGTAAGCGCAGCCGTGCGTGGAGGTGTGCAACAGCTGACTGTTGTGGCGCGGGGGCCCGCCTTCCGTCGTGCGGCCGGCTGACTCGCCGCTGTCCCCGCACCCCTCGTTCACTGCCGCCAGCGCGCGGCGATGTTGAGAGTAACGGTCTCAACACCATTGCATGTGCCCCTGTAGAATAAACATACACGAGTAGCTCTTAATGTGTGCCCCTTAGTGCCCCAATTATATTTAAGAAAATATTTATAGTTTTCAAGTTATCGCGGTTTTATGAAAACACGAAAAAACATCGTAGCGCCTAAATGAGACAAGGTATAAGTTCGCTGAAAACTGTATTCGGTCCTTCTTGACGCTAATAATAACCATACAAAGTTTCAAAACTGTTCATGCATGCGTTTTTGAATAATCTTGCTAAAAGTCAAAACGATGGTGTCATAACTTTGACGGCAAAATACAAGGAACCGGCTCAATCCCAGATGTGCAGGTGTAAACCAAAATCATGTGCCTTTAGTCAAAAATATAATGGTGAAAATATTCAGCCTGGAATGTTTTGCATTAAGTAAATATTAACAAAAAACCAAAAATGTAAACAACGGCTGGTTATCCGACCAAATTCGAATGACTACTAAAAAGCGAAGGATTCATACATATCGATGACCTTCTTTACTTTACTCACTAGCCGGCTCACACGTGTTGTGCCTGAGTACGCTGAAGTAGAAAAGTAATAGGTAATAAAATAAAGTTGTTATTGGATTATATTCTTGCTGTTTCTGTGTCTTTACACACGATTAAGTACATTATAAATAGTAGCCTAAGTGCTATTCCAAGGTAAGCTATCTTCTCCATTCTAAATTTAATTAAAATACATCCAGTAATTTATGTGTGAACGAAAGAAATACATCCAGATATTTCCCAGGACTGACCCAAAATTTGATTGGTCCCGATGTTTAAAAAAAATATAGTTCATGAAATGTTTGATGAATACCTACTACGAAAAAGAGGTAGCTCTTTTTTGTATATAAATAAAAAGCCCGTATTTGTCTTTATATATATATATATGTTTATTTGTATATGAATAAAAATAATAATTTCCACATCAACAAGCTGTTTAATTTAATATGGTCACAAGGTGCATTTAATATGTTTTTTGATTAGCCCCCAAAACTTTTGAACGCGACTGTACGGACAACAGCTTAGGTATAATACGTCCAATAAAGAAGGTCATCGATATGTATGAATCCGTCGCTTTTTAGTAGTCATTCGAATTTGGTCGGATAACCAGCCGTTGTTTACATTTTTGGTTTTTTGTTAATATTTACTTAATGCAAAACATTCCAGGCTGAATATTTTCACCATTATATTTTTGACTAAAGGCACATGATTTTGGTTTACACCTGCACATCTGGGATTGAGCCGGTTCCTTGTATTTTGCCGTCAAAGTTATGACACCATCGTTTTGACTTTTAGCAAGATTATTCAAAAACGCATGCATGAACAGTTTTGAAACTTTGTATGGTTATTATTAGCGTCAAGAAGGATCGAATACAGTTTTCAGCGAATTATACCTTGTCTCATTTAGGCGCTACGATGTTTTTTCGTGTTTTCATAAAACCGCGATAACTTGAAAACTATAAATATTTTCTTAAATATAATTGGGGCACTAAGGGGCACACATTAAGAGCTACACGTGTATGTTTATTCTACAGGGGCACATGCAATGGTTTTAGAGATATACGATTCTGTAAAACGTTACTCCAGCAGGAAATGCAATATCTCGAAAACCTGAAGGGGCACAGATTTTATTTTTGGGGGCACATTTTGGCACACATATAAGCTCTCTGGCCATGCAAAATTTTTCTCTCTCCGATCATTCGTTTAGAATTTTCCTGCTAGAAAAACGTTACCCCAGCAGGAATCGTTTTTTCCGTTTTTTTCCAAAACGACAGGGGGCACACATTTTTTATGCGGGGGCACATTTACAGCAGCTAAGGCACCAATTAAACATTCCACTCATATATAACTCTAGGAGACACTTTCCTGCTGGGGTAACGTACACTATTTAAAGCTAAGAAAATGCGACTGTCTTAATTTTTATTTTTTTAACCAGCCTACGCCCCCTCTGTGCAGCAACGCCCCAAATTTCCTCTGGGTCTTCTACTGCATCCCTGAAAGTCTCAAAGGCTCACGAGGGGGTGTTATCGCCCACGTTGAGAATCTATGATGTAACTAAACTAATATTATAAAGAGAAAACATTTGATTTTTTGTACGTTTGTTTGTTACGCTTTTGTGCTAAAACGGCTGAACGGATTTTGATGATATTTGACACATGGGTAGACCATGTCTTGTATTAGAAGTAGGACGATACTTTTATCCAATATTCCCATGGGATATAGACTTATGCGGGTGAAACCGCGGGGGGCAGCTACGCTCGTAACGCTTCTCTCTCAAACTCAATGCTCGCGCTGAAAACTTAACATCTAAAATCTAGGCAATGTGACAAACTTTTGCTAAGGCAACCTAATACTCTTGGGTAGGGAATTAAATAACCTTTCATTTCGCTTGCTCACCTGCTTCTACCTGGCAACTTAATAGGTTGTGCTGAGGAGAAAGTAGACAACCTACATTTTTCTAATTCCTTGTTTCATATTCAAGATAATATAGTTGGAAAAACTGTCTTTGAATTTTCTTAAATGAATTTTGAATATGGTGGTCACTTTTGGGGGGTAAAAGTGACCACCATAATTCAAAATTCATTTATACTATTACTCCTTACACATTTGTGTTTGGGTCATAGAAATACATGTGTAGCAAATTTCAACTGAATCGGTCCATTAGATTCAGAGCAAATAGGCTGTGACAGACAGACAGACAAATATACATACAAGTGATCCTATAAGGGTTCCGATTTTTCCTTTCGAGGTACGGAACCCTAAAAAGATTGTTGTCGGGGATCTTTGATTGCAGGGTTTTTCCTCCAAAAAGGGGGATAATAGAATAGATATCTCCGCCTTATGAGATCCGATTTCGGAATTCAAACTTTATAATTTACTAGCTTTCGTCAGCGGCTTCGCCCGCGTAGAGGTCGGAAATTATCCCACGGGAACGTACTACCAGGATAAAAAGTATCCTGTGTTAATCCAGGTTATAAATTATCTGTGTGCTAAATTTTATTCTAATCCGTTTTTACGTGATTGAGTAACAAACATACAAACTTTCACATTTATAATATATATATATATATATATATAGTAGAAAGTAGGCATAGTAGGATTTTAAGCATTGTTCTCATGTAAGTGACTGTATTTATTGAGAATAAATGTCTTTAAACCAATACAAAGGAGATTAGAGTTTAAACAATGCAAAGATGGTCTTATCATCTTCAGCAGCTCCAACAGTATTTTGAAATGTTAATCGATTAGTCGTGGTTGTGGAGCAGGACCAGCATGAGCCGAACATTTTTATCAGTGATGTTACAAGATTTGAATTTCGTCTCATTGTAGCATTTAAAAAAAATGCTGGTTCTCAGCCTAGTTCGAATGATCACTAGCCCTCACGATCGGTCGGTGCTTGCAGGATGAGCCCGGCCGCGCGCCGCGCGCTGTGCTCGCGCAAGCTGGACGGCTGCGCGCCGCTGTTCGTGGCGTGCAAGCGCGGCAACGTGGAGATCGTGGAGTACCTCGTGCACGTGTGCGCGGCCGACCTGGAGCAGCGCGGCGTGTACCAGGTGCCCGACGACCGCTCCGTGCACTCCGTCACGCCGCTGTGGTGCGCGGCCGTGGCCGGGCGCCTCGAGGTGCTGCGCGCGCTGGCCGACGCGGGCGCCGACGTCAACGCGGGCTCGGACTCGGGCTCCACGCCCGTGCGCTCGGCCTGCTTCATGACGCACCTGGACGTGGTGCGCTTCCTGGTGGCGCGCGGCGCGGACATCCACCGGCCCAACCACAACGGCGGCACGTGCCTCATCAACAGCGTGCAGTCCGTGCGCCTGTGCGCCTACCTGCTGGAGCACGGCGCGGCCGTCAACGCGCGCGACACGCAGCTCAAGACCGTGCTGCACTACGCCATCCAGGAGCACCGCGTGGAGACGGCGCGCCTGCTGCTGGAGCACGGCGCCGACGCGCAGCTGGCCTCGCGCGCCGGCGACGACGCGCTGCGCACGGCCTGCCTCAAGGGCGCGGCGCAGATCGTGAGCCTGCTGGCCGGCCGCGTGCGCTACTCGGCCGCGCGCATGGCCGACGCCTACGAGCTGCTGGGCAGCACGCAGCTGGACGAGTTCAACGACGTCAGCGCCGCGCTGGGCGCCTGGCGCCGCGCCACGGCCGTCCGGCACGGCTCGGGCGCCTACATCCCCAAGCGGCCCGTGCGGGCCCCGGCGCCGGCGCTGGGCGGGGCCCGCGAGTGGCGCACGCTGGCCGAGCTGGAGGCCGCGGCCACGGACATGGACGCGCTGCGCACGCAGTCGCTGCTGGTCGTGGCGCGCGTGCTGGGCCCGGACCACAAGGACACGGTGTTCCGCCTCATGTACCGCGGCGCGTCCTACGCCGACGCTTTCCGCTACCAGCGCTGCGTGGAGCTGTGGAGCTGGGCGCTGCAGCTGCGCATCGAGAAGGACTCGCTGCTGGCGGCCGACACGTGCCACACGGCGTGCGCGCTCACGCGCCTCATGCTGGACGCGCACGCCGGGCGCCTGGAGCGCGCGCGCGGCCTGCCGGCGCTGGGCGACGTGCTGCGCGTGTTCCGGCTGCTGGCCGACGAGCTGCCGGGCTGCCGGCGCCTGCTGCGCGCGCGGCCCGTGTTCAAGGCGCAGGCCGACACGCTGGACCGCGCGCTGCGCTGCGTCACGCACCTGGTGTTCCTGCTGCACGAGCGCGCCAGCGGCCCGGCCGAGCGGCGCGCCGTGCAGGCGGCCGTGCGCGCGCTCGTGGCCGCGGACGTGCGCAGCGCGCACACGCACGACACGCTGCTGCACCTGTGCGTGTCGCGCCTCAACGTGATCCGCTCCACGTACTTCGCGGACGAGCTGGACGCGGCGCCCGTGTTCCCGCACGCGGGCGTGGTGGCGCTGCTGCTGGCGTGCGGCGCCGACGTGCGCGTGCGCAACGAGGCGCGCTCCACGCCGCTGCACGTGGCCGCCATCCCGTACAACTTCAGCACGGAGCTGGTGCGCGTGCTGCTGGCGGGCGGCGCGCACCTGGACCAGCCCAACAAGTTCGGCGACTCGCCCGCCGAGCTGGTGACGCTGAACCGCGGCTCGCGCGTGGCCGTGCTGCAGCACGTGACGCTGGCGTGCCTGGCCGCGCGCGCGCTGCTGCGCGCCCGCGGCCGCGTGCCCGAGCACGCGCTGCCGCGCACGCTGCGCGACTTCGTGGACCTGCATCGCGCGTGAGGGGCCGACCCGATGCTGTGTAGACTAACTCCGAATAATATAGGATATTACTATTATAATTAAAACAAATATGTAATTAAATTAAATTATAGTGAAAAGAAAAAACGTATTTAGTACTTAAGCGTTTTATTTTCGTCTAGGGCACAGTCCACTATTTACAAAATATAATTACAAAAGTCTAATTCACATTAATACATATAAAAGTATAGTTGACCGATTTTTCAATCGTCTGATGAAATTAAGTTTAATTCCACAGGTATATTATATCTGGCGTTGTAAAAATCCGCCCTTGTAAAATGAAAAATTGTGATGTTTAAAGCTGCCTGTCCACAGGAGCGGAGAAATATGCCAATATTAATCAATAGAAGCGGAGCTCTGAAGCGGAGTTTAGATTCTATTGGTTAATATTGGCACATTTCTCCGTTCCGCTGCCTCGCTCCGCTTCTGTGGACAGGCAGCCTAAAGCTGGCGATATCATTTTAATGTGCTCACATTAAAATGTAAAATTCGTATAGTATGTAGTTATCGTCGCTGTAGAATGATAACCTCGTATGTCCAGAAATCCAAACTTTACAGGAAATGAAAAAAACGTTTAATTTTGTCAATATTTAAAATATTTTTATGTTATTTTGTTTTATGTTTTGAATGATAAAAAGTACTTATTTACGCTATTAACCAACGTCTTAATTTACTGGATTATGCTAGAGAAATGACATAAGAGGTTTTCTCTTCTTGTATCTGCGTAGTTACGAGGTTTTCAAAATAAAGACACTGAATTAGATTAAAAAAATAATTTTAATGTGAACAATTAGTTTTTGGTAACAATTTCAATCAGTACAGAAATTAATAAAAAGAAAAGAAAAATATTATGAATGGGGCAAGTTATCATAAAATGGGTGTAAATCTCGAGGAATTACAAATTTCAATTCCTGAAGATGGTTGTATTTTATCCGAGTAATTGGTAACTTCGATTGATATAGCTGATGAAAACAATCAGTAGCATTTGGAGTATGTATTCTTCGTGGTAGTAGTTGATATTCTTCAGAATGACTTAATTTGTACTTAATTGATCCCACTGGTTCATATTTAAGGCAACGTATGTCAGTGACTTGCGGATCACCAACTTTATTGCCAGGTCTTATTGATGAAAAATACGGTTGAGAGCTGTATTTTTTGAAGGCTGTATGGTCTAACTGGACAACATTGTAGGGACCAGGATTGTTACGGGCAGTCTTACAAGCCTCAACATACCCTGCTGGAGAATAAATCTCGCGATTTTTAATATTTCGCTCAATTGTGGAATGCATCGCGTCACATTCCATTTGGGTGTGACCCTTCTCAAGGTATTTTTGGACTATGACTATACCTGTCTTAACGGCTACAAATAGAAGTGCATTAGAAAGAATAGAATTTCTATTTTGGTAGGTGCACCCATCGCTGTATATAATCACTTTGCGAATGACTGCCACGTCAACATAGTTAATTATGAAATCAACTATGATACTTGAAAATTCGTCAGCTCCCTCAGATTCATCCCAGAGAAAACAAAATCCTTCTTTAGTTTTCAGATTATTTATCGTAAAGTTATGCACCTTGAGCTTCATCTTGTAATAAAGGGCTGAAGCTTTTAAATACGGACAAAGCAAGACAGCTTGCAAATCCATTGTAAATACAGCAACAGAATCATCATTGTTTGTTTTATCTTTCTCTTTCTGGCTTTGTGCTTCGGTTTTTTGAATTAGATGTAATTGATAGTCTGTGTCACTAACATTTCCAGCCTTATGACCACAGCAAGTGTCACATTGGTCCTTTTTTGGATGAAATAAGGACAAATTCAGGCTCTCAAATACTTCCCAAAATGTATACCTTGAGGCACTGAGATGAGATGTATTTTGGTCTTTTAAATATTTTAAATATTCATTAAAAAGTGCCGATTTAGATTGCCAATAGGGTTCTAAGTATAGTTTTGTTGTACTCTTTCTGCAATAGTGTGACTCTAGCTTCGGCAGAGAATGGAAGAATTCTCTCAATAATTTTTTTTTTATATTATTTGCTTGTCCTCTGTTGCTGTTTCTGTCTGGAACGGGCACTGTATTCCTTAGAATGGTGTTTTCAACCCAGTTGTGAACAGACCATTCGCCGATATTTATCGTGTTTAAAAACATATTTTTACAAACTCTTAATATTGCCCCGTTATCTTTAAAATGGTACTTATAGGAAAAACTTCTGCGTGAGTTAGTGCTTGCAGTTTTTTTTTGCACAGTACCACTTTTCAGTACAAGTGATGACACGAAGCAATGTTTTGCTTCTCTATTCAATAGCCAAAAATGCTTGAAAATCTGTAATCTTGAATCATCCGAGAGTTTGCAGCATTCAAAGTATTTGGCGTTGTTGTTATGTTCACACCGAGGTTTCATTTCTTTTGGCGCCTTTTGTACATCATAGACAATTTTCCCCTCTTCGTCTTTTCTTCTTCCCAGATATCCCTCACCCTTCAATCGTTTGTTTTTCTGTTGCTCATACATCCATTGAGATTTATCACTTCGTCCTCGTTTAGCTCTTCTTCTTTGATAATTTGAGATTTCCCTCAGAATTTCAGGACTGTCATTTGGCTGAAAATTCGGATCTCCCACAGAGTCGTCGCTGCTGAAATCTGTATCATCTTCAGTCTCTAAAACATTTTCAGTGTTGTCATTGCCTCCTACAGCGGATATAGACGGTGCCGACGGTGTAATTTCGAATGCTCTGTTTGTTTCATAGTTTTCAAGCTCGGAATTTGCTGTAGATGGAAGATTTTCCAGTGTCTGTTCTGAAGATATCATTGCAGACCATTCTGCTAGTCTATCAATATTTGGATCCAACTGTAACAAAGACGGAGATTCTTCTAAGTCAGCAAGGGTGATTAAGTCTTCTGGTGGCGAATGGTTATTAAGACAAGCTGCCACTAATTTTCTGCCCCTACTGAACATTTTCCTGAAAAAAAAAGCAATATTAACAATTTAATTTTAAAGAAAAGCCATAAAATCGGTAACAATCATGACATGAAAACCTCGTATGTTGTTTGAATTAACAACTATACGTGGTTTTCATAGGTGACTTTTAATTTATTGCTGTCAATACAAACCGTTATTGATCATAAATGAAGTTTCCCTATGTTATCACTTTATTTTCATTAATGAGAGTGAATAGTTTGACGATTTAAACCGTTAAAGTCTAATGTGAAAACCTAGTATGTCATTAGTTGGTTTGCATTAGCGGCGACATACGAGGTATTCATTGCAATATTCCCGCCAAATAAACAAACGCTTATTTATTGCTAAACGGATACTCCCCAGATATAAAAATATAAACAAAACATACTAAAAAGTTTAAAAAATGAAATAAAACTTACTTCAGATCGCTTTATCCACAATTTTTCTCAAAAATTTCAATAATACACAGCAACGCCCACACCATGCACTTTTTACGCGGTTATCTTATTTATGAATGCAAGATGGCCGACGAGTCATAGATACGAGGTTTTCGTTTTACTCCATAGATGGCATTAGTAGTAATTATACAGGGTCCGCAGCTTTGCCGTATTATAAAATACGTGGTTCTCATACGATTTAAAAAAAAAAAAAAAAAATATGATTTTTTGACATACGAGGTATTCATTCTACAGCGACGTTATATTTATATAGTATTTAGTATTATACTCGTTGAGAATGCTTCTTTACAATGTTGAATAAGAACAAAAAAGCTGCCATAGAGCACAATAATAACACTAGAACTTTCTATAAGTGCGTGCGTGGAAAATCGGAACTAACGCCGCCATATTGTTTTTTTAATATATATACAGTGTGTCTGTTCACCGGTGTCCGACCCGTTAAAGCATTTTGCCCGGTAGAGGGAGGTTTGAAATGGCGGTCATTTCTATTTTTTTTTTACTTAGCGTGTGGTTTCATTTTTTTTGCAATATCTACCGATGTAGAGGTCCTACAGGCATAAAAGTGGTTTCGTTCGACAAGAAGTTGACATTATAAGGTTTATCAAAAACTCCCATTAAAATCTTAAAAAATACTTTAAACGTAAAAACGGGGGAAAAAATTGGTTGTTTTTTTTTTACTTTTTAAATGTTTTTCAAAAAATCTAGACTGTTAACATAACTATTTAGATGTAATAAGATTTTACCTAAAAACTGATGGCTGGCTCTAAGTCAAATAGCTTAGGGTTCTGACTATTTAATATGACCCTTTACTTACAAGTAGAAGGAACATAACAAATAAAATAACAATTTAATGGCGTTTAAATTAAAATAAATTGAAAATGCCTTACTATGGTGGATTTGTCGATAAAATTGATCATATTGCTTCACTTTAACGGGTCGGACACCGGAGATCAGACACACTGTATTTCAAGTATGGAATGAGTATGAAACTGAAAGCTCGTCATAAGTGGCGGCACAGTTGGACAACAGGGCCACTTATGACGAGCCCATAAACCGCCATTGTTGTGTGAAAACTAGATAAAAATGTAGGTGACTTGGAGTGTAGCAAAGTTAAAAGACGAGCTAAGGAAAAGAGAAGCACCTACCACTGGTAAAAAGCAGCTTTAGTGGAAAAGTTAATAAATCGCAGAAAGCGAAGTGAATTTATTTTTAGTGTTAAATTTATTTTTCCATGTATTTTCTGGTGTACAATAAAGTATACCTATATAAAAAAAAAAACAATAAATCATGAAAGTTAGGTATATAATATGTTTTGGTTTGTAGACTATAAGTTCTTTTTTCTTGGGAGCATCACCTGTATACGAATTTCTCCCATAAAAGTCTTAAGAATAGAATTGCCAAACAAGATGGCGGCGTCAGTTTCAATTTTGGTCACGCGCCAAAATATCATTGTAGCGGTGTAGTTACCGCGACTTGAGATCATCAAAGGAGTAAAGGTGCCTACAGATTTGCTCGATTTTAACACATTCAGTGCCGGGAGCCCTCCTGGAGGGTTCACCTAGTCGCATATGGGATGCCGGGAGCTCTCGTGGAGGGCTCATTTCAAATGTATGTTTTTCTTAGCGAATACACATACATTATATACCGTGAAAATAAAATCTGATGTATATTTTAACAAGATTTATGAATACATGCGTTGGTTTTTAAATCGAAGCATTATTTTTCTCAATTTTTTTTGTCAATGTGACCCTCACGAAGCCCGAGGGTTCGCATGACCTATCATCTTTCAGCATTACCAGCTCGTCAGGTGAGCGAGCTATTCCAGAACTCTCACGAAGTCCGAGGGTTTGACAGTTACAAATATTCACAAAATATTTAAAAGGTTGAAAACTAAGTATAGCGACAAGACCTCCTAAAAACACCATTTTACTTCGTTTTACAGTGTGCACCGTGTTTATAACACGGTTTTAAACCTAATGCCGTTGACTGTCCGCGATGGTTAACTTTAGCGCAAACGCAATGCCGGCAACCCTCCCAGAGGGTTCACTTCCAATATGTATGGCGGCATGGCGTATGAGTTCTATGAAAAGTGGATGGAGTCGAAAGTGTTAAACGGTAGTTATTGTGTTATGACGATTAACAAGATCTGTCAGCTTCTTATATATTTGCTCGATTTTATTGATCGTTACAAAGTTAGCGAGCGTCACTTGTTAGCAAAGACATCCACAGTGGCGATCGACCAAAAGAACGTCGATCTTTTGTCGATTAGACATCCATCGATTTTGTTTGATCGCACGTCAAAAAACTAGCATGTATGTAGGTACCTTAACATGTATTAGAGTTCGTTTCATTCAGTTATAAAATCAGGACACCGGGGCGGGTACCGGTCACACGGCCGCGACGAGGAGCGCCGCCAGCAGGCCATCCGGGCCGGACGTGTGCACGGCGCCGGTACCGGTCACACGGCCGCGACGAGGAGCGCGCCGAGCGCCGCCAGCAGGCCGGCCGGGCCGGACGTGTGCACGGCGCCGGTACCGGTCACACGGCCGCGGCGAGGAGCGCGCCGAGCGCCGCCAGCAGGCCGGCCGGGCCGGACGCGGGCGCGGCGTTGGCCGCGCGGCCGATGTTGCGGCGGTGCTTGTCCACGACGTAGATGCGGCCGCCCATGCCGGCGTGCGAGAAGGAGTGGTAGTACACGCGGTCGGGCCACGAGCTGTTGGGCGCCACCGGCAGCTCGGCCGGCGCCTCGGCCGGGCAGCGCCACTCCAGCGAGCGGTTGTAGGCGCGGAACGTGGCGTAGTCGGCGTCGCGGCGCCGGTCCGCGCCCGCCGCGTGGCGCGCCACGCACAGCGGGCCGGCTGCAACACGCACACGTCAGTCTCCGCTCGCGCGCACGCGGCTCGCGCGCGGCGCATACGTACCGGCGGTGGGCGCCAGGCGGCCGCGGCGCGTGTAGTGCACGCCGGCCAGCACCTTGGCCTCGCGCTGCGCCGCCTCGCTGAGGCGCTCCAGGCCGCCCACGGGCTCGGCCGTCACGATCAGCGGGTGGTACTCCGTGGCCGAGTGCGGGTCGTTGCCTCCGTAAACCTGACGCGGCACATTACGACGTTAGATCGCCATCGACACGCTAAGAACCATAAAGCTAGTACAGACTATGGTACCTTGAAGGAGTAGTGCAGCCCGCGGCGCAGTTGCAGGTCGGGCGCGAGCTGTCCGTTGACGTACCAGGCGAGGGGCGGCGAGTGCTTGAGGGGCCTCCCCGCCAGGCCGCGCGGCCCGCCCGCGGGCCCCAGGCGGAACGTGAACACGCGCAGCGCCGGGTCGAACAGCTCTGCCACCTCCCACACCGGCGGCGCCGAACGGGCCCCGCTGCACAGATCACACCGTACCACATGACTACTCCCACTCGCCGGCAGTACCGCACCGCTTAGTGCTTAATGTGAATGTTTTTTGTCCTTTTCCTCCACCATTTATCTTCTAAGCAGATGACTGTTTCCCTTCCAAAAACCCCAATCTAATAAAATATCTTCTCCGCCTTGGTGGGATAGGGAATGCACTGACATGGTCAGGGCCAGAAATGAGGCTGAAGAGAGGAAGAGAGAGAATCGTATGGCGGGGGTATAACGCTTTTACGTGACGATACCAGCCAACTCGTACCGCAAGTCGCGTTAAGGAACTTCGTTCCAAAAAATACCTCACTGCAGCTATCCAGATGCATGCAGACAAACACGAAGTTTACTTACACGGTGAAGCGGATGCAGTCGCGGTTGGGCGGGTCGCTGGCCAGGTGCAGCTTGACGTCGCCGCGCGGGTACAGGCGGTGGAAGGCGGGCTCGCGCTCGTGGTCCAGCCGGCCCAGCGCCCACACGGCCCACATGGCGCGGTCCGTCACCCACTCGCGGTCCATCGGCTCGGCTGCGGAGTGGTACACGAACGTTACACCACTGCGCTACGTCGTGGCCGAGCGTCACACGGTATACTCACAGGCGGCCAGCGTGCGGCGGTAGGAGACCACGGTGAGGCCGTTCTCTCGGCGCGCGCTGAACACTTGGTTGGAGTCGAGTCCTCCCAGCCGGTCGTCGCGACACACGCCGCGCCACGCGCCCAGCACTTGCACGCACTGTATACACACAGATAGATTAATGTTCCTCTGCAATGAGGTGCCGATAGGATGCTGCGGTGAGCGGGAGTGAGACTGACGGGCGCGCTGGCGGTGATGTTGTAGTCCGTGGCGAGGCCGCGCTGCATGGCCGAGTCGAACTGCGCCACGGCCACGTCGGCGCCCAGCATGCGCGAGCCGCTGTCGCTGCCCGACACGCCGAACGCCATGTACTCGTCCTCGTCCATCTGCGCACACATCGCACGAGTCACTTCCGTCGAGTCACTCGAGACAAGGAACGATACGATACGTTCGGTTCGTGGGCTACCTGCGCCGCCATCTCGATGGTGATCTGGTTGCCGAAGACCTCCCAGGAGACCTGGAAGTCGCGGTGCAGCTGCTTGCAGTGCGGCAGCGGCGACTCGTAGGCGTGCGGCTCCACGGGCGCGGGCGGCACGTTGAGCGCCTCGGGCACCAGCACGCCGCCCAGCGCCGCGGCGCGCGCGCGGTCCCACAGCGCCAGCCACTTGACGTCGAACACCGTGGTGCCGCCCGGCAGCTGCAGGCGCACGTCTTCGCCGGCGTACGCGCGGATCGGCTCTAGGCTGCGAGTGCGACGAGTATCGTCTCATGCTGTCGCGAGCTTGGCTTATTTGTCTAAATAGCAGCGTTATTTGGGTAATACAAAACATTTATACCAGCCAAACAACGTGAATATTTGCACAAATACGCCAAGTGTAGTGCCAGCATTGTACACGCGTACTAACACATGTTGATGCTAAAGAGCACAGTTCAATAACGATTGATTGATGTACTTACTAGCCGTACTCGTCAGGTATCTTCATGCCTCTGGACGAGGGCTGCGGGCCCACGCCCGTCCAGAAGTACACCTCCTCTCCGCTGCCGTCGTACCGCAACTCCGGGATACTGCACATCAGGGGCGATTAGTCTCTGTGTGCCACAACACGTGGTATGTGTACTTGTGCTTTAGGTTCTTACAGGATGGTAGTGGCGTCCAGGAAACGGACCGGCTTGCTGGAGACGGCGGGCGAGCCGGCCAGTGGGCCCACGGCCTGCTCGGCCGGCGCCTCGAACTCGTCCGGCACGAACACGTCGCCGAACGCGTTCTGGCTGCCGATGTCGTACACGGCCAGCCACTTGATGCGCGAGATGCGCTTGCCCTCCGGCACGGCTAGCCGCACCTCGGCGTTATAGTACCGCTCGAGGATATTCGTCCTGTATCAATAATAGGCAAGTACACATTACATCATTCTTATCTGTATCTATTTTTCTGTGTGTACATAAAAAATAAAATAAATAAATACAATTATATGCAATTGCTTGCTTCACAGAGTGGGGCGCGTCTTCGTGGATGGCACTGTCTTATAGCACTTGTGTGAAGTAGGAGTAACATTTATTTTACTGAACAGACAGCTGTGCTGCTGGGGAGTTTGTTGCGCCACTTCTTCTTCCCAGCTAAAGCACTAGGAAGTGGTGAAGGGTGGGCGTTTTGGGGGTTGTCTATTGTTTGCCCGAAGATTATATGCCATAATCATCATTTTCCCGAATTTCATTTACCCGAATTTCATTTGCCCGAATGTTTCATTTGCCCTAAAAGACATATGACATACTTTTAATTACCCGAATTTTATATACCATAAGATACGAATGCCATAAGTATTGTTTGCCTTATTTTTATGTGCCATAATAATTATTAGACATAATATTTAAATGGCATAATAGGTAATGGGTGCGCAATGTTTGGTATAATAAGAATAAACTTATTTATTCTGTGCATGTTTTTTTTTCTGTGCATGGTTGATGGTGGGCTAGGTCGACGGAGCCCCGCTTCGCGGGGCTCCTACTTCTGTGTGGTTTATAAAAAAATAACCACGAAGGGGATGGCGGGGTCTATTCGCTCGCTTCACTCGCTCACACGACCCCGCCATCCCCTTCTAACCTAACCTGTCCGAGTCGGGGTGCCCTAAAGTCCCAATTGCATCCAATTTCTCTTGATATAAACAACCGTTACACACCCGATGTCGATGGCAAATTATGTTATGGCATATCATAATTATGGCATGTGATAATTAGGGCTTACAATGATTATGACAAATGATGTTATGGTAAGTGACTTTATGGGAAACAATGATTCTGGCACGTGACTAATATGGCAAATGAGAGTAGGGCAAATGAGTATTATGTCGTATGATATTATGGCTGTTGACTATTATGGCAAATGATATTAGGGCAAATAAAATTCGGGTAAACGGCGGTATACCCGTTTTGGGGGACTGTCTTATGTAATTTTGACGTTCGAAAAGTGCTGATTCTCAGCCTAGTTTGAATAAATGACTTTTGAATTTTTGAATTTTATCTAGGTGGGTACTGATGTGATGATATTAAACCAGGATTTGTATGCAATAATAATACCTATTTCTGACACATAAACCTTCCAGACTAAATTTTCTAACTAAATGATGATGAAAACCATGTGAAGTTTTATTCCATGAAACAAAACATGTGTATTGTTAAGCCTGACATTTGACAAGGCACACAGAGCTACTGACCTGCCATACTCATTGGGCACAATGAAGCCCTGGGGACCAGGCCGGCCAGCATCTCCGGCCCAGAAGAATGTGTCATCCCCGGTGCCGTCATAGTTGAAGTTCTCCAGCAATATTGTAAAGTCATCTATTGCATAAACGTCCCCGGATACCTAAAAAAAGCAAACGAATTATCTTATGTCCAACTAAATTAGAAATTAAAGCTGCTATGTTGGTCTAGTGCAGTGGTCGGCAAACTCATTAGTCAATAGAGCCAAAAATCAATACAACTAAGATTTCTTATAAGAGCCAATCTTTTTTGTGTGTCTAAACTGTCTCAATTCACTTTTCTTAATCCTTAAAATTCCCATCCTCTTTCATTCTCTTGGTGGTTGTAGATTAGTTACAAAGAGGCTTTAGATATGCCAACAGTATATTTTATTTTAAATTACTGTTGGATTAGTAGCAGCAAGGAGTCTGAACTTGTGAGTGCCAATATACTGTTACATAGGAGTCACTCGTAACATAGGCAACTAGCAGAATGTGGGTGTTTACATCTCTACATAGCCTTCGGATAATACAGGAGTGATAATATTTTATGTTTATGTCTATTATGTATGATTCTTAAAAATGGCAACATGGATTTTATTTTATACCTAGGTACCTCATTACTAATATAAGCTTGAGAAGCTGAATAGTCATTTCTACTGTCACACTTACATTCACCAAATAAAACTAAAAAATCTTTAATTTAATGAGAAAATTAACCTTGTAAACAAGTTGTGAACTAAGGGAGTTTGTACAAATAACTGATTAATATTGTGCTAACGAACCTGATGGTGGTAGGAGTTGAGTTTTCCGATGAACCTGCCGCGATATGGGCCGTCCTCGTCCTGCGACCGACAATCTGCAACGATACACAGCGCACGGTAACAATACATTAGAAAGTTTTCACTTACGTGCAGCGAATTTACTTCAAACTGCTAATCTTTACCTTTTGCGACTGCTATAAGCAGCAGAAAACAGATTTTTAACATCTTACTCTCACTTAGTTCACTTTAAACTATTTTTTAAAACTTTCTAACTACTGTTAGAGGTCACAACATTTGAAGTATTTCGTGTACTACCAGCTTCCGGTAACTTGACAAATCACTGAACTGGTTTTGTTGTCATTTAGTCAAAAGTGATCCAAGGACGCAGTTCTATTGGTTGTGCACCGCTCCACGTTCCCGCGACCAATCTCAAGTAACTAACTTGGGTAACTTTCACTTTTTGTTCTCTTCGGAATTTTATATCACGTTCAGAAATGACCAAAGTTGCTTACAGTTGTAGTAAATTGTATATTTTGGACTGATTGTTATTTTTAAAATTCGTTAGAGAAATCACTAAACATATCATTACTGTAGTTGTTGATGGTTGTTGATACTAGTTGGTAGTGTAGTTATTAATGACTAAATTAAGAGGAGAATGCTGAGGAGCCGGTGACTCAAAACAAAAGTACATACTCTGCGGAGGGTGAAGGGACTAGTTCATTAATATAAATATTATAATTATTACACTGGTAAATTACTGTCTATTAGCTAATGATGCTGACGGCGATAAGGTAAACATGCCTTCTATCATCCAGAAGAATCTTTACATGACGCGCAGTGTGCACTCGTTCAAAATAAAGATGCGCTCCTGTGTTTTGCTATAAGATGAATGCTAGGCGCAACGAAAATTAACACAATCGCAATGATCATTGTTATATTATAGTAGTCAGTTTATATAACTATACTATTATATTTTTCTTTTTTATCGTGCTTGTTAGTGATCATAAGCTTTCTACTAATTTTTCTGTTTTTACCCGTGAGAACCTGTAATTGGCTTTATGTTTCTTAATCAACTGTTATCCATTTGTTTTAGCTGTTGTTTCTCCTATTAATAAATAAATAAATAATGTACAGTCGAACAAGCTATTTGGTAACACGCAAAAATATTCATCTTTACACTACGATGTCAATATTCAGTTTCATTGTTTATGTTATAAGTAGGTAACTTTTATAGTTTATGGAATCCATAAGAATTGACTACTCGGCACAGTCACAACATTGTTTAATTAAAAAGTGTTTGCAAATTAGGTCGCTAGTATGTGAATAAGTGAAATTTCGACGATATTGTAATCAGAGCATGTTCTAACTGTAAGATGCTATCAATCTATTGTCAACTTTAGCTATGCGGTGCAGGTATTATCCACGCGAAGTTAATAATTGACAGAGCATACGCTATGGGACACGTATGCCTAGGTAGAACCTCGATGTTGAATGATAAGCAAGCTCGGCGTCTGTAAGTCAGAAACTGGTGAGTGGTAGCTGGTGTGAGCTGTGACGTCTCGCACTTCTGTCAGGCGTCATGGTGCACCTCGCAAAACCTCAGGCCCCAAGACTCGTTAGAGTAGCCAGGACACTAAAACGTGAACAAAATCATGAAAAAACACATTTGTCTGAAGCGTGCTCTTTATTTCTGTTTGCGCTAGGGAGCTATTATATTATGCTCGCCAAGTCTTACTGCGCCGAACATATTCTCAATGGCCTTTACAACATCGAACCATTTCGAGATCATGACTTAAATGATTTACCGATATGTGCAACATATTGATGTGTAACATCTTTTCTCTCGCTTTCTTGCAAATCTTTCCTCTCACTTTCTTGCAATCTGTGGGAGTGATTTTGTGAAATCGCGGAAGCGCGCGCTATTTGATTTGACCAATGAGCGCTCGCGGTGCTAGAGTTGGGTGACCCACCACCTGTGAGACTGCAGCCGTCGCCAGCAACTCTACCTCCCGGTGTGAGCTCCCCCGGGCTGTGACGAGCGTATCGTCCGCGTAACACGTCAAGTCCACTCCTTTTTTTTTTTGGTTACTGTGGGAAATCCTCATGGATGTCCTCCGCCCTGGGAAGGACGGAGGCGTCTGTCAGACTCTTACTGACTAAAACCACCCCGGTGTTCCGTCTCACACTTGCACCGGGGATCACGGGATCTAATGCGACTTCCGCGATCCCCGGCTAGTGCTGGTCCGCCTATGCGGGCCACCTCGAGTTAGGGGGGAGGGAGGTGTTAAACTCCCCCCTTACATCATAGAGAGGCGCGCGTGGAAGACTACGCGCCACCATCTCGGGTCCTAAGGAGTAGGGGGCGACGGATTGTCCCAGATCTGTCGCCCCTGGACTCATTTAGGGGGGCTGGAAGAGGGCGTTATCCGCCCTCCGCCGACGCCCGGTGCGTCTGCTGCGCATCGGGTTAGCAGAACCAATCTCCCGCTCCCTTTCCGCAGCCTTCTGCGAAATGACTGTTTCGCAGAAGGAAACGACAGGGAGCCGTGCCTCCTCCCGAGCCAGCGCTCGAGTACCAACCCGGCCGTAGCCGGCGGTAGGGCATGAAAGCCTATCCCGCCCTTTCGCCATCAGGGCTGCGCGAAGCTGTGACCGACGCAGCGCCAAATGTCGCTGCGTCAGCCTCTCGCCTTGCGCCCTCGAGTCTACGCGCCACCGATACAGTGACGCGAGTACCTTCGTCTCGAGGTCCTAGGGCGGGGATCCGGCCAGTACACAAGCCGCCTCGTAGGAGATCGTGCGATACCCCCTGATAACTCTGACGGCCATCGCTCGCTGCGGCTTACGCAGGACAGCGATGCTGTCGGCCGTCAGGTCAGCCGCCTAGATCGGGGCCCCATACAGGGCCATCGATCGCACGATCCCCACGTAGAGCCACCTACAGGCGGCGCTCGGGCCCCCCAGATTGGGAAGCAGCGTTGACAGCGCCCCAGCCGCGCCCAACAATTTGCGGCCAATTTGGCGCCAGCCGGCTGGCGCTAAATTGGCCGCCGCTGGAAGTGGGGGCCGAAATCCCACCGGCTGTCGAGCACCAATCCTAAATACTTCATGGTGAACTCGACAGCGATTCGAGACACCCGACCACGATATGCGATCCAATTTCCGACTTGTTGGGGTCCTGGTTCAAGCTCGCCCCTCAGCACCTAGTCGTAACCGATGTTCCACGGAAGCTAGCCCACGACCGAGCCCTGTGGAAAACTGCATGCCCCCGCCGTCGCGTCCTCTGTAGGTGACACACCTTTCCGCCAAAACCTAACCTAACAAAGTCAAAGTCAAATAATTTATTTCAATTAGGCACATAAAAGACACCTCTGAACGTCAAAATTTACAAAAAATTTGAATTGATTCTAAACGAAACTACCTTTTGAAATTGATTTATATACCTTTTGACTTGAGGTTGATCACTTTCTATAATATTTTATTTGGAAACCCAATAAAATTTCATCGACTTTTTTTGCGTGGTCAGCCTACTTTGTTTGATTTGTTGTATGCCGCCGCCATGATGCACAACAAAAACAAAGCGACACCAACGTCTCTACCGGTGGATAATCGTAACAATTTTACGATATGATCACTAATGTTTGGCCACATCATGAAGAAGTCTGGCGTTTAACTGTTCATATCATGAAACGTTGAGTATTCAGTGATCTGGCCAGGCCACATCATGATGTGACCAGTGGACGATGTTCATTTCATGAAATGATCAATTTTAAGATCTGGCAGATCTGGCAATTTTAAGACATATACATTAAATATAAATTACTATACCACAATAGGTAAAAATAAATAAAAATGAAGTAATGGCAGATAAACTAATTATGTGATAGATACATGGTGCTCACATATATATGGCACTTTTGAATGTCCAAATTTACAAAAAAAAAAAATGATTCTAGTCACCCCTTCCAAAAGGTAGTTTTCGCATGGAGAAGAATGGGCAAGAAACTCCACCGTTACTCTTTTAAAATGTTTTAAAATATTTTGTATACATTAATTATATAATTATTTGTGAAGACGATGCTCCTAGAATAACATTACTATACCACAATAGGTAAAGAGAATTAAAAATGAAGCAATAACAGATAAACTAATTATGTGACAGATGCTCAAATATTATATTTAGAAACATTGTAAAAATAGACGATTTTCCTAAAGTTTTACAATTAATAAGTCTCACACACTGACTTATGTAGTAATCACTGAATGTATAATCAATGTCATAATAACCTAAGCTAACCTAACCATACCCACAACAGTGATCAACTTACTGATCTTGGATTTTCAAGGTACATGGAACTGCTCAAAGATGAACAGCATCAAAGTATTCTTGTAATTGGGCAATATTAGTATAAAGTATCAAAGAAAACAGCTGGTTAGGTTTAGGTTAACCTAACCAGCTGTTTTCTTTGATATTTTAACCTAACAAATGTTTGTGAGAAAAATAAAACCCTGGTAAAAGACAGGTCATAAATAATGAGAACTATAGCTAGGTTGTTATATTCTATTCCTCTTAACTGCACACTAAGAAAATATCTAAATGTAAAATAATGCTAATATGAAATAAAAATTGTAATATTCCAGGTAAACCCAACATAATGAAGAATGTCACCATAGTAAAAAAGTATCAAACTCACCAAACGCTTTGAATGACACTTGTTTCAAACTTGTCGTAGGGTGGGGGCGACGAATTGAATTTAATACTTATACCAATCGAAATAAGGTATTTATTTAAAACATCGTGAGGAAACATGGACTTATAGTTAATATTAGGTCTTTACCTATGAAATTGCCGTTCTGCAGTACTGGCCATTTCAAATAAAAATATTTTTTGTTTGGCTAAGAATTCTAATTTCAAATTAATTTTATTTTAAAAACATGTTTTTTTTTTTCCAAAAGTAGTCATTTGTTTATTGATTTGTTTAGTGTTACATTTTAATCGTATTTCAATCTTTTTCGTCATCATGGATACGTTAAAAATTCGAGTAATTATGGAATATGAGTACCGTCGTGGCAGCAATGCGGCACAAGCGGCACGCAACATCAACGACGTTTACGGAGCTAACACTACAAACCAACGCACCACCTGTTATTGGTTTGCTCGCTTCCGTTCTGGAAATTTCGACCTGAAAAATGAACCTCGCGGTCGTCCGAAGACTTTGGTCGACAATGACGAATTAAAGGCGATTGTGGAAGCTGATGATACACAATCTACGGCTGAATTAGCAGCAGCTTTCGACGTTAGTGTCACAACAATATTGGTCCATTTGCGTCAAATTGGCAAGGTAAAAAAGCTAGACAAATGGGTGCCCCACGAACTCAATGATCGCCAGCGCGAAGTACGCGGCGAGACGTGCCTTGCACTGCTCAACAGACACACAAATGAAGGAATTTTGAACCGCATTGTTACCTGCGATGAAAAATGGATTCTGTTTGATAACCGCAAGCGCTCAGTAAGTTGGTTGGATCCTGGTTCAGCACCTAAACAATGCCTTAAACGAAAACTTACCCCTCGAAAAGTGATGGTCACTGTTTGGTGGTCTAGCGCCGGTGTGATTCATCACAGCTTCTTACCAAACGGGGTGAGCATTACTGCAGATGTGTACTGTGAAGAACTGAACACAATGATGGAGAAGCAGGCACATCTCCAACCAGCATTGGTCAATCGCTCGTCTCCGCTGCTCCTGCACGACAACGCGCGACCTCATACTGCACAGCAGACGCAAGCAAGCAAGCAAGGAGCAAGTTGCAAGAACTGGGGTTGGAAGCTCTCCGTCATCCGCCCTACTCACCAGACCTTGCGCCTACAGACTACTACTTTTTCCAGAATTTGGATAACTTCTTGGCGGGAAAAAAATTCAATAGGTACCCGAGAGGCAGTACAAAATGCATTTGAAGAATTTGTTGCCTCCCGTCCAGCTGATTTCTTTAAGAAGGGCATCAATAAACTGCCACTGCGTTGGCAAAGATGCATTGATTGCATGGGTGATTACTTCGATTAATACAAATAAAAAATACATGAAAAAAATTCGTTTAAATTTTTTCATACAAAACGGCAATTTCATAGGTACCTAAAGAACTATTATAAGTCTGAAATCACCAACCTGTCTATATATTATTATTATTATTTAAATGCTCGGTGATTGACCTTGCAGCATCGCAGCGCAGTTTTCTCTGGAGCATTGAAGAGCATGCTAGAGGATACCGCGGCGGTAGGCGGCGGTAATCGGCGGTATGTGCCGTTATGCGCCGGTATGCGCTGGAGGGTTTTTTCGACTCCGTAGTCGCTAGTGGAATAATCAAATCCGGCGAGCGGTGGCTATTCGGCGGATGCCTCGGCATTCGGATGCTCTGGTAAGCTGGCGGACGCTCGCGGTATCGCTGAGGATTTTTCTCGTCAGTGCGCGCTGGCGGATAGAGGAAATCCTCCTCGATGGTCTCCCCTGCCGTCCGCCAGTTTCCGCAGGCCAAAAATTATAATCTAACAAATAGGTACCAACTATGAATGTACCTATACCAGCGCCCTGGCGCCCTTTGATCGATGCTCTCACTTCACGTAAATTCTACTTCGGTTTCATGTTAAATAAATAATAAGAACCAAATTTTCAAAAATCATCTTTTGTTACAATTGTCACCTAATATCAACACTTATTGAATTTAAATTAAATTTAGGTAGCCCTAATTAGTATATCCCTGCTTCTTTATTAAGAAACCTTACGGATTTACCCTACGGATTTAAAAAACTCTTATCAATGCGGCAATACTGCCACCGCGCCTCTCAAAAGGCGCCATTTTGCCCTGGAAATTGTTTTTCGCATTTGGCTTTTTGGCGCCCCTTGCCGTCTGGCGCCTAGAGCGACCGCTCCACTCGTTCTACCCCAGCAGGCCTAACATGACACACGCGACAATTATTCGCTCTCGCGTGAGTTATTGTCGTTTATTTCTGACTCCTGTCAAACTTTATGTTTTTTTCGACAAACCCTAACATGGCACGTTAGTTATGTCGATTTTTAACAATTCAACACGAGATAATTTACGATTCTTCTGTCATTTAGTCGTATTTACTCGTCCTCGATTTTGACGACGAGAACGACGAGAAGAGTAGACAGTGTCAGTTCGTTTATGAAAATATTATGTATGTTAGAAAAAATCGTTATCTTTTTAATAAAATAAGTGATGGACATAATTTTAATAGATACTAGAAATAAAGATAAAACAGATCAACCATTTTTCAGATTATCTAAAGTACATAGGTACATCTTTTATGGGATACTGTGTTAAAAAAAAAAAAAAAAAAAAAATGTTACAACAAAATACCTTGTGATATTTTACCCATATATATTTTTACCAATTAAATTAAAGAAAATTTAAAAGTCATATTAAAAGTAGGTACACTTTGTAAACAAGCATATTACAAATTAGAGGATTATATCCAAAATAAGAATGCTTGGAAACATGCTGGTCCTGCTCCATAGGATAATTTAGAATCAAGACAAAATCAAACTTAAGTTTGATTTAAGCAAATTTAAGTGTATATATATATTTTTTTTATTATATGACATCGATTTTACATTATGATACGATAACCAATTCCTCGCACACTGACTTATTAATTGTAAAATTTTAGGAAAATCGTCTACTTTTACAATGTTTGTATATGTGAGCACCATGTATCTATCACATAATTAGTTTATCTGTTATTGCTTCATTTTTAATTATTTTTACCTATTGTGGAATAAAAGATTATACCACATAATTTTATTCTAGGTGCATCGTCCTCACATATAATTATATAACTAATGTACTTATACAAAATATTGTAAAACATTTTAAAAGAGTAACGGTGGAGTTTCTTGCCCATTCTTCTCTATGCGAAAACTACCTTTTGGAAGGGGCGACTAGAATCAATTCAATTTTTTTTGTAAATTTTTGACGTTCAAAAGTGCCTTATACGGGCCTATTTGAAATAAATTATTTGACTTTGACAAAATTATGATACAGAAAAAAACTCCAAAACAACATGGCAGTTTCATAATTGTACTTATTTTAGTCATCATTTTATTTTACAATATATTAATAATGAAAATACTTAGTTTTGCCAGCTAGCCACTACGTATACTTTAGCGGGCCAGATCTTGCCAAGGTGCAATACTATTCGTGACTTGGGCGTCCATCAAGACAGTAAGTTAGTTTTTCATACACACATTGATGCAATTGTCAAAAAAGCTTCTAAACTGCTTGGGTTTATAATACGTCTTTCTTAGTGTTTTACTGATGCTAAAACACTAAAAATATTGTATTGCACTTTTGTAAGAAGTCAGCTAGACTATGCGTCTCAGATATGGAATCCACGATATCATAAATTAAATACATTGACCGCGTGGAAAACATCCAAAGACGGTTCATAAAACATCTTTGTTTTCATCAAAAGATTCCATATCAGTCAACCGATTATCTTGGACTCTGTAGGAAATATCACCTGCTCCCACTGGTTGATCGACGGAAAATTGCAGACTGTTTATTTTTGTTGAAAGTCGTCAATAACAATATTGATAACCCTGAGTTATTGTCAAAATTTTATTTTAATGTGCCTAGTAAAGCACTTCGTTTTAATCCACCCATACGCGTACCTCATACATCTTCGAATTATAGGCAGAACAGTTATATTGTGCGCGCAAGTAGAAATTTCAATGACATGTGTAAGGAATATGATTTTGATCCATTCACAATTAGTGTGAATTCGGCCAGAAGGTGCTTAAGCCTCACATTTTTCAAGTAGCGGTAGGTTATATTATTTGTTCTTAATTTTTATTGTTTTATTATTTTCTCTTGTATTTTAGTCATAAAATTGCTCTTACTCTAATTTAGGCGATGTCTTTTTTTTTTGTTTATGTGCTCACACCATAAATTATTACTATAAGGCTATACGTGAGGATTTGTAATTGGCTCTCTGGTGACTGTAGTTTCCTTTTTTGTATGTTTTTATTAACTGTAAGTCCTCCATGTACTAAATAAATAAATAATAAATAAATAAATAAATAAATAAATAAATAAATAAATAAATAAATAAATAAATAAATAAATAAATAAATAAATAAATAAATAAATAAATAAATAAATAAATAAATAAATACATAAATAAATAAATAAATAAATAAACTACAATTTAAAACAGAACGACGTGTTTTATGTGGATTTCTTCGTTTTTTGTATGGAAAATATGAAAAATGATTACCTACATTTGAGTGTTAGGGGTTTATGGGTTTCTTAAAGGGGTTTGAAATTTTCATTATTTTTGCGATAGGACACACCATTTTCGAGATAAGCAAAAGAAAAGAAAAATAAGTCGAGGTGTTACATTTTAGTTCATGACAATTAATTTTCACACCTTTTTAATCGCGATTAAATACTTAAAAATTCAGAATAGCCAAATTGCCATTTTCACTAAATTAATAACTCGGTGCCATCTTAGTGCCGTCAAACTGAAATATAGTTAAGTTGTGTCACTTTAGTCTATTTCAGAATGGGAAATCGTCGGTTGACAGGAATAATCTAAATTTTGTTAATTTTTAGTCTAGAGGTATTTGTGATAAGAGAATCGGCACCATTGAATGAATGAAACGGTATCTCAAGCTGATATTGGTACCATAAAAATAATTTGTTGCTTGCAAAATCGGTATCTCGTCGCGAAATATAGAAGTGTCAAAATGCCTTTTTCGGTACGGTCATGTTAGGGATTAGAATGACGTCAGAATCGTAGACAAATTTCGACAAAACGAGAAAAAGAGCGTTCTCACGCTTGTCATGTTAGCCCTGCAGGGCCGCTGACCGGGTACCTCCTTAGGGTAACCCTCTCGGTAGTTCTAATTTCACTCCCCCCACCCGGGTACCTACCTAAAGTTTCCTCGCACCTCGCGCCTCGGCCATGTACTGTCTCGGTACCTTCTGTCATCATATTATGCCTCGGAAAATCGTGTTTTTCAAAATCAAAATCAAAATAAATTATGTCACATAGACCTAAATGAGCACTTATGAAACGTCAGAGGCTAGGTGCACGGTTCCAATTGTTCGTTTCCTATAGAGAAGAACCGGCAAGAAATACCACAGTTTCTCTTTTTTCTAAACGAAACCGTGACGGTGACGGTGCAGTGGTGATGAGTGGTAAAGGGAGGTGCAGTTTTTGAGCCGGATAAGAGGATCTATGATGACCGGAGAGAGGTGAGCAACGAGGGCGCGGGGGCGCGGGAGAGGGTTGCACAACACGCGCGCAGCAAAACTCTTGCGCCGGCGCCCGCGCGACTAGTAACCGCGAAGCAACCGCTCTGCACGCACGCGTGACCTGCATCCCGCGCACCGCTCGCGCGACCTCTCAGTTCTCGTGTGTCCCGTCGTTCGTGATGACCCAGGCGGCAGCCATTGCGCTGCTGCTGCTAGTCGGTGAGTACCTACCATCCTCATCCACCCCACAGTAAATACATCACTGATGACTAAATAGAAAGCCTCTGGTCAACTATGCAGCACTTTCATCTTAGTGTAGCCAGCGCAAGAAAAAACAATCATGTTGGGATTTCATTAAGAAGATCGTTAAATCCTATAAGACGAGTAGATATCTTACGTATGTGTGTTAACTTAATAGCTCAGATAGGCGACGCATTTCTGATCTATCTAAATTGTTTATATGATAATTAAGCTCATGAAGCATCATAATCTATGCACTAAACAGTCTTCCAAAACATCAAAAGTAACTGACGTTGCTAAGTCATAGTCAAGTATGTCAGACGAATCTAGTGTTCTCATTTTTTTGTAAGAATATCCATAGTGTTAACGGCACCGGCTCAGAGGTCGAAGAGCGAACAGCCGCACAGTCACATAGTGGCGCAGGCTGACAGGCAGGCAGGCCAGTGGGTCACTCCACGCGGCACGTTAGCCACAACACATTAACTAAAACCGGCGGTCGAGGAATGTTGGCGCCGGCGCCGAAATAAAATCCTGTGGTACAAGTTACTAATATAATTCGGTTATGTTATGACTTATCAATATCAGCTGAATTGATTTGGACAAAAAACAGCCGACTGTAGTGATTCAAAATCTACTACAGGCGAAAATGCATCGACATATTGAAATAGCGGAAACAAATTCAAATATGCCCCAAAAATGATTTTAACTGTAGGCTCAGTAAATCAATTGGAATATAATGACACTATAATGCTACTTATTTATCTATGGCGCAAGTATTCATAGAGCTCAAGTAAGAGTAACGACTTCCTACCAGGAATCAACGCTGGTTTCCACTTTTAACAACGCTTTGAGGGTAGATGTTGAATGTTCAAGATATCACCAGCTAGGTCGGAAACGGTAGTTTGTGTTGCTCCACCAATTCACTTTCTTAGCGAAACATCATTGAGGGAAATAAGCGCGGGCGCAGCTACCTGGAGCGACTGGCGGCCGTGGGAAAGTGAGAGCCGCGCCCAAACACAGATGTTACCGTAACGCGTCATCTCGCACCTGCACAGGACTGCACTTACCATCACTAAACAAGTCCTCAGCTGACCAACATATACCCACACCGCTCTACATTAGTCCAGCTTACAGAAATCACTGACCCTGTCAGGGGCTTAATCTCTGGATAATCAGCTCCAGACAAGATCTCCTATTATGAAGTGATTTATGTAGCGCAGCCAATAAGATGGTATCTGGCTTAAATAGTTAACTAGTTTGAAAAAGAGGCAGTGATGATGAGTGCCTAAAGGCTAACCTTTCACATGCCGTAAGGTAAAAGTTGTTTTTCTTAGTACGAGTATGTAATCGTGGCGCAAAATAACTTTCTTCGCATAGTGTATTATTGCAGCTTCCGTAATTACTTCCTGGCCAAACCGTACACTACAGACGCCACACATGCTCATACGACACACATCGCAACTGTCCTCGACAATTACTCGAGACATCCATAATTAGAATTGGACGCTTTACTATTCTCGCGAATATATTTATTTATCTTGCTGAGTCTAAAAATTGAAAAGTCATCATATGAAGCATGAATTAAGGCATTACAACATGAAGTCATAACAAGCCAATCTTCATGTCTATTAAAGTAGACACACAAGTAGTATTCAGGTTTGAAGAAAATCCAAAAGACAACAACGGCATGGATGTCAAATGGGATAAATTCTCTGTATTTGACCAAAATTCGGAACGAGTCTTCCAAAAATGTGTCGGCAACAATATTCCTTTGAGAATGTAGGGGTCATCCATAAAGTACGTCACACGAATTTCATGATTTTTTGAGCCCCCCCTCGTCCTTATCACAGGTGGTCACATTTATGAGACCCCCCCCCCTAGTGTTACATCACATGTTTGGCAAATTTCACATCGAAAAATTATTAAATTAAAACAGCAGTTCCGAAATTAGTTTTATTTCCAGATTTTGAAATGTGATGTCACGAAACTTAGGACCCCTCCCACCCCTTGTCACACCATGTCACACTTTGTCGACCCCCTCCCCCCCCCTTTACGTGTGATGTACTTTATGGATGACCCCTGATAAGTGTTAGTAATTTTTTTATTACAATTGCCCGTTGCCATATCCTGGCAAATTGGTAACGTGGTCAAACAAAATCAAACTCAAAATCAAAATATTTTTTTTCACATACAAGGGCACTTGTGAAACGTCAGAAGCTAGGTGGACGGTTCCAATTGGTCGTTTCCTATGGAGAAGAGTTGGCAAGGAACTCCACGGTTACTCTTAAAAATAATTAGCTCTTACATTTGCAAATAGGTATGGGAGGACAGTGTAGGCCTTTCAACAAGTACCAGGTACTTAACAAAATAGAAAATGGATAGGTATGGTAGTGTCACAACGTGATGGTATTGGTTGCGCGGTAGTGGTGCCCGCAGCCGCGCGTGGCTCGCGCCGGTCTCATTAGCATCAGGTGACATTAGCTCGGCGGGTCACGGGTGGCGGCGCCACCCGACCTGCTGATCTTAACACGCTATTATTATGCATTTCGTCGGCGCCGCGCGCCGGCGCACCGATCCGACACCTTGTTGTTTTGTTTTGTTCGTGTTTACATATTGGTTCGTATCCACTTTATAACGCAGCTGTTTTCATTATCATACCACTTATGGATATTAATCTTGAATACTCTGCCAGTGCTAGGTACTATGTGGTATTGAGACAACACATTCAATTGGTCTCTTCATTATATTATTAGGTACTTCATTATATTATTCAATCCAAGTTAGTATTATTAGGAAGTTTCCCGTATATTGTTAGCCTATAGTTAGTGGCTCATCTACAAGGCAGCGGGAAGCATGCGGTGGAATGTGCTTTCTCGAGGCTTCCGCAAGTACGCCACCTTCCTGCTTACTCACTGTAGACACGAGCCTGCTTCATCGTGTGCTCAAACTAGACATTGCACTAATATTTTGAGGTGTGTAACCTACAACCAATACCGTCATTAAATTAACCGTATCGGAGTAGAGTGGTAACTGTTGATTGTGCCGACTAGTGTTCAGGGGAAGACCTGACCTACCTGCGCCACTTGCTTCTCTGACTTTCTGGTAAAACTAGTAAAATTAGCAGAAAAAATAGGATAGAAGAAAAATTGCCGGCGCCCGCGGTCTGACGCCCCGAAAGCAGTCACCACATACTACAGGTTATTCACAAACAGGTATCACTTATCCGAAACCGACGAGCTTTATGATCAGAACGTACTAAAACAGAACACAGACGAGGTATGTATGTCTCGAGTTACGAAGTTACGACCGTGTCAGGAGTTCAGGACTCACGAGTCTCCATTAAGTCATCAAATCCAACAAGTTCCTAGGGTAAACATTTTAGGCTTGCGCAAGACACATAAAACAGATACCTTGGTGCTCAGGCGGCCACGGTGGTCATGGCGCCCGAACAGGTTCATATACTGAGAACATGTTTCATTTTAATTATGTTGCGTTTTTTTAAATTCTTCCTAAAACAATGCTTAATTATTTATTTTCAAAGAACATATTTTAGATTCTCTTTTTATGAAGAGAATAAGCTTGATGCATTTTATAATATTAATACTAAATATTTGACCTTTGTGTCAGTGCTGATATTTTGGCTCAAAAATTAAGGACTCGAACTGGTACAGTGACATACATTTATTTCTCTCAGACTTGTAGAATAATGTATGATGAAAATAAACAGACAACTGTGTGTTAGTGTATAATTAGTACAAAGCATACCTACTCGTGTGTAAGTTCTTTTCGGCTCAGCTAACCAGCATGGCCCAGCATGGCCCAGCATGGTAACCCGTGTGTGTCTGAGTGCAAGAAGTGGAGCGCGGCGGTTATGTTACGTGTTATGTTAGAGGCTGTGGCGATCTAATTACAGTGCGTCCGACCTTAACCCAGTGTGTGCAGTGTGTGGCGCCACAGGCCACACGCGTCCAGAAGGCGCACTCCTCGTGAAGAACGAACTCACTCGCACACGCCACTGGCCCACGGGCTTCTTCTTTTCGTTTCATACTGTTTGGGCCCAGTATGTATTGCGGTGTCGGAGGCGTTGTTCAGGTCGTAAGGGTGCAGGCGAACGGACAATTGGGACGCTCTAGCAGATGGGACATAGTCTGTTCAAAAAAACGCCCGCACTCGCACGGATGCTTGGTGGATCGATTATGCGCCTCTGCGCCAGATAATGTTTGCAGCGGCCTATTTGGGTTAAAACAATAGATATCGGTAGAGGACATTATTTCGTACCCCTTCATAGATAGTGGAAAAAAAGGGTTAAAGATTTTTCGTATTAGCCGTTCTCCTTAATTATCGAAGACTTCGTTAGCCATGCTGAAGGGTTGAATTTGGAAAAACCTGAAATTACGTTGTTCGAGTTCTTCGTCTATGAGATGACTGTCACCATGGATGCCGTGACTTACCTGACGTCGTAGTGAGTGGTCCTTCTACGTGCGCTGTGCGGCGCAGCACCGTTACCGATGAGTATCTGTGCGCAGGTAGTCGGAGCGCATTCCTCGCGGGCAGTGGGTCAGGTGCCAACGGTACCCGCACCGGTTCCCTGCACCCCCCCTCCAACCCCCTCAGCACGAACACCACGCTACGGTACACAAGTGGCGCACACTCGCAGGAGAACGATCTAGATGTACAGACACACAGCACCACCACTCACATGTGAAGATGCACGTCTTAATCATGACTCCTGAAACATGTGGGTACCCGTATTTCGACAGTACATTTTTTAATACATTTGCTCGGAAAGTGGTTCTTATTGAACCGCTTTTAGGTTCATAATGCAGTATATTAAACACGCGCTTTTTAGAGTTCCGTAGTAAACATGGAACCCTTATAGTTTCGCCATGTCCGTCTGTCTGTCTGTCCGCGGCTTAGCTCACTACTGGTTAGTACTAGAAAGCTGTAATTTGGCATGGGTATACATATTAATCACGCCGACAAAGTGGTAAAATAAAATCATAGTTGTTGAAAATATCGTTCAAAAATATTGCGGGTGTATGAAAGCCATTTTTCAATTTAGGGATTCGTTTGCGAAATATTAAGCTTTAAATTGCTAGTTAATGTTAGATTCGAGTGTCCCCCCTGCCAGCTAAATGGTTGTACTTGGATTTGTTAAAAAAATTACAGCCATATACCAGTAGTATATAAAACGAAGTTAAAATGAAAACTATCACACTTAAGTAGGCTTTACAGGTAAACGAGTAATAATCGACCAACTTAAATTTGCAGTTCGAAAAACATGTTCTCCCATACATTCCGTATGGGAGAACATGTTTTTCAACTACAATGTTAAGTTTGTTATTGGGATAAATTCATCCCAACTACGGAACCCTTCAATGTGCGTGGTCCGACACACGTCGGATATGTGCACTTTTTTAAATCACCTCAATGAGACTGCCTTTTTTCTATATACAGTGTAAATAAATAAAATATGATAAATAAACAATATTGCATCAAAATTATATATTTTTCAGTTTATTCAAAACATTATTGTGTTTATTATATTTTTTTGCATGGCATGCAAGCCAAGGAGTATCACAGCACAGCTTTTGCTACTCAGCTATCTAATTACGCGACACATTCTCGTAATCGATTACGACAAATTTGTTTCATTTTGACAGTTCAACAACATTCATTGTGTTATTTACGTTGTTGAGCAGATTTTTTTTTCGAACTTATGCTGCAAAAAAAATAAGCAAATTTTTTTAAAACGATTCAGATTCCGATTGATCGTGTATTACGTAATTAGGGTACGGGTTTCTTTTTATATACGCAGCGGGATGATAAATGTCTCATTTGAAGTCGGTTCTATAGTTCTTTTTTAGAATCTATGCGAAACAGATTGTGGTTTGTTCGTATGTAGGTACTTTCATAAATAGGTAAATAGCGATCATTGTAAAATGCAATGTATCAGTCACGCTTTCTGGATGGACTGGTGGACTGCTGCAACGACTCGTTGCAGGGCTCACAGAAGTACCTCTGCTGTAGTAGCTACCACAGCTATAACTGTCAACGTCAATCTGCAACCACATGCGGATTACTTTAGACGACTATGGCAAGAGACTCTTACAAAACAGGCCATTACAACCTGAACTTAGTCAGGTTTAAGTCCTTTGGAATTCTGACTGTCTATAACAAATGAAACATCTTTAAATTGAGTATTTATGTACCAATCCAGTGGAATCCAGAGTAATCCAGTGGACGTGTCATGTTAAGTGTGACATTTCATCAAGTGTCGCTGCGCTAGTGAACAGCGTGAAGTCGTTGAAGTGTGCGTGCACCCACTGAACACTCACCACACTATCTCGTGCTGGGTTCGAGTGTGTTATGTCACTGAACGTCAGTTTCTTTCTCTAACATAAAGGTCGTTGTGACATAAGGCGCGGTTCACACGGAACAGTTTCCACGGGCTGTCGATGGCGGGTGTGAATGCGCCGTAGACGCTCAGTGCATGCTACTCTATAAGCAATGTTAGTTTCGTTGATGTTACATAGTTTAATATGGAGATACCTGCCTATATCACTATCACCTTCCGCTATGCTGCCGGGGTACATAGAACAACTATCCATTTGAAGCTTTCCCGTCTATTTTCTTGGTGTTCTAATTACGCTGGTAAAGTTTACGTGATATACAAAACATTTCGTCATCGTTTGTTGTTATGTACAATGACTAGGTATTCAATTCGTGGGATGGTCGTCGGCTCCGCTTGGTGAAAGTGTCGGCACGCGCGCGTTGCATATGTTGCAGTGACCAGCTGACCTGTCACCTGTTACATCTAGTAGTTACAACTATAAGTGGATATATGCACTGTATGTGGCGCCGTTGGTGTTTTTGTCATTCGATATTATCGATATGTTTCCTGCAAGTCAAATATTGGGATTGGCATAGTCTGTTCTAAAAATATCTGATGAAAGTGTAAATAGACCCTGTTCAGGCAAAATACTTACGCTATCACTCAGGGAGTTGATAACCAAAATATCATGTAACCTTTATAACTTTGAAAAATTCGCACTCCAGAGCCACAAGATACAAGCGACGCTTAATTTGTCACATTATATTGTTACTTTTTGATGAATAAACTTTATTATTATTATTTCCTTTATTTAATATATTATATACATATAATTTACATTTTTAAATATTTTTATAAAAACAAATACATTTAAAAATATAAAAAATAGTAGCCCGCCGGTAGCTTGGACCCTGTTCCCGATACCCGTGGGCTACTATTTTTTATATTTTTAAATGTATTTGTTTTTATTCAGGGCTCCAGAGAGAGAGGAACCTCCTAACAATGCGAGCCGTGTCCCGGAGTACCGCTTCCTGAATCAAGCCCTTAATCCAGCTGCCCAACGAGAGCCTCCTAAGGTGTTGGTCGAGGCTCTTGGCAATTAAGCCATTGGCTGATACGTACGACTATCGGCACAATGATCGCTGTGTCCACATCCCACATGTCGACAACCTCGCGAGCCAAGTCAAGATACTTAATTTTTTTATCTTTCTCGGCTTTCACAAGGTTCCCGTCATGCGGGACCGTTATATCAATAATCATTGCGCGCCGCTCTCCTCGATCCACCACCACTATATCAGGCTTATTGGCAACAATAGTCCTGTCAGTGATGAAGGATCGATCCCAGTACAATGAGATATTTCCATTTTCGAGAACTGGGTCGGGTTAATACCTGTAGTACGGTACTTCCGATTCCACAAGACTGTATTTCAGAGCAAGTTGCTGATGCATAATCCTGGCTACAAGGTTGTGTCTATGCAAGTATTCTTCGTTAGCTAGACGAGAACAGCCGGAGATAATGTGTCGGATTGATTCTCCAGGACAGTGGCATGCCCGACAGATGCAACCGTACCGTCCTTCACAATTGATCTCCGGTAATTGTTCGTCATCATAACTGGTCAGGTTACGGACCCTAGTAAATCTACATCGGGTCTATGTAGGGACCGGAAGTAGCGTCTGTGAAGCTCCTTACTCTGCCATACCTCCTTGCGATCGTCAGTGTCAAGCACTTCAAGCTTGCGCAAGTTCTCTTTAGCCAAGGAGAGCGGGGTAAGGCCCTTGTCCACCGTGACCACACATGTCGATGCATCCCCACGTCGGCTTCTAGGAAATATTCCCTGAGACTTCATATCTCGCGATTGTGGAGGGACTTAGGTTTAAAAAGCCTCGACCTCCACACTTTCGCGGGATATACTGTCTCACTACCGATTACTGTGGGTGATGCATTCGATATGCAGTTAGCAGCGTACGAACCCTCCTATCCAGGGCGTTGAGTTCGATCTGAGTCCATTTGACTATGACGAAAGAGTACATCAAAACCGGCATGACCCAACCGTTGAAGGCGCGCACCTTGTTTCCGCCTGATAGAAGACTTAAATACTTTCTTCAGGCGGCCAAAGAAGCGCTCCTTCAACAATTGCTTCATATCAGTAACATGTTCCAACACTTCTGACATACCCAAATACTTATAGGTTTCGGATGCGGAGAGGGCTCTAAGGTTTATGGAATCCGAGAGTTGGGTTCCCACGGATTCCACAATCTCCCCTCGCTTTACATGCATGATAGCACATTTATACACACCAAATTCCATCCTGATAGCGCTACTGAAGCATGTGGACAGATCTTTTCGGGAACGGCGAAGCTATTGGATAATGGCCATATCAATGAAGAGTAGCCCCTTAGTACCGCAGGACCCGTTCCTACATCTATTTTGAGAGGCAGACATGATGGAGTTGGTGTCTATATGTTTGTTAATTTTAGCTCTCAAAATGGATGTAAGGACTTTATAGACCGTCGGTAAACACGTGATCGGCCTATAATTTTTGGGGTCTGTGGTGCTGCCAGATTTATGGAGCAGGTGGGTAACTCCTGTCGTTAGGAACTGGGGTAGCGAACCAAACTCCAAAACAGTCTGGTACTAAACCGCCAAGCGAGCGTGCGACCTTATGAACCATTTGATCCAAAAATTGTGTAGCCCGTCCGTCCTTGGAGACTTCCAATTGGGCAACGGACGAACTGCACGAGCTACATCCTGGGGGCAAATGGTAATAGCCCCCATTTCTGGTATTGGATCGCAGGCTCGCTCGACTTACCGAGTCCAATCACGTAATCCGTTATTATTTTTACGTGTTTTGCTTGACATTTTTCGGGAGCCTGGGATCCCGGACCTTTGGAAGGCGTACGAGGTACCGGACCACTGTCTGTCTGAACGCGATAAACTCAAAAACGACCAAACAGATCACCAAACAGTTTTCACCAATGGACGGAGTGATTCATGAGGAAGATTTTGATGTAATGAATTAAGTTTTTGTGTAAATTGGCTGAAATATGACGATTATTGTTGAAGATGTCGGAAAAAATCATGCCGACTGGGATAGACATGTCTATCTTCTAAGGATGACCTACAGTCCGAGAACCATTACTATCTTTCAGAATTTGATAAAAAAAAAATTGTTATGACGGAAGCTATTTTGGCCGGCATCATATTAATCCTTGTCCAATATGTTATTTAAATTGGGCATTTAATGCTTGATATCATATCATTTAAATCAATAGTTTAAAAGATATCATAGATTCAAAATAACGCGTAACAAAATAGTTATGGTTGATGGCAACGCGGGCGTAGCAGTAGGATTCAATGACTTATTCCTCGGCTATTAAGTAGGTATGTGAAATGAAATTGTTTATTCTGTAAATAGGATTACATTCACTTTTACAAGCCATATTAAAAATAAAAAAAATGCTTGATGAGTTCGGTGTTTCCAATCTGACTACTCTGAGAAGAAAGGCCGAAACAAACTCAGAGGTCACAGTCTCTTTTAAAGTCCAGACATAATCTTGGTCAGGCCATGTGAGGCCCATGTAAATTACTGTCTGAATTGGTCTTTTGAGGAAAGAACCATACAGATTTGAGTGGACCTGTCCAGTCCGTGCAAGCTTTTGTCAGTAATCGTAGAGCTCAAATCAGAACTTAAGGAGCTCAACTCGACGAACAATACCAAAGAAAGGACATTTAGGTAGGCCGCATAAACTACTCAAACTGCCAGACCATCATTAAACCTAACTGAGAAAGAAAAAAATAATGAAATAGGAAAAAACAAACCACATAGTCCTCACATTCACAATAATTAAAACAATATAATACTTCACAAAGTAATCATGTCATTTTGTATATAATTTTCAACAATGTCAATGTGTATATAAAACTGGTATATTTTAATGACTTTACATAATAATTAAAATGTCAAATTTCATGTTTTTGTTACAAGGCTTAGCAGAGCGTGCAGCTCAATCCCACGCTTTTTTATCTTCTAAATAATCAGTTTTTTTTTTTACAATGTTTTGTTTTAATACAGCTTTAAATCGTTTAATGGGTAAGTTTCAATGTCAACAACAGGTTGATGTACATACAACAGGTTTTCAAAAATATATTGTGAGGCTAGAGTCAGAATATTTATTTCTCTGATTTTTTCTCGAAGGGAATCCGTCGGACCTAGGTTGTAAATGGCTCGAACAGCCCTTTTCTGTAGAAAAAAGATAGTATTAATGTCGGAACAGGTTCCCCAGAGAAGAATTCCATATGACACCGTGGTATGGTAACAGAAGTTACCCCATCAAATAACCAATTATTATTAGTGAATAATAAAATGGTATCTTCTGGCAATATTACACATAATAAAAATAATAAAAAACCAAAGGGGGGCAACATACTTTAAAATTATTCAATCAAAATATTCAAGGTTGCTCTTCCAAGTTACTGGAAATAGAATTGTTTTTAGAAAATACTAAGTTTGATGTTGTTTGTATTACAGAACATTGGTTAAAAGATCATCAAGTAATGTCAATTAACTTTGAAAATTATTGTGTAGTTAGCCATTTCAGCCGAAAACGTATGATATATGGCGGATCATTAATATTAGTAAAAAATTATATTCAATCGAAAGAACGAAAAGACATAATCGGACTGTCTGTTGAACACACCATTGAATTGTCCTGTGTTGAGCTCGATAAGCATGTTATAGTATGTGTATACAGACCTCCAAGTTACCAGAATCTATCTATGTTTGATTCTGTAATGGAAGATGTGCTAAAGAAATTAAATGCTAGTAGTAAGTCAATAATCATATGTGGTGATTTTAATATTAATCTATTAGAAAATAACTCTAATACTGTCAGACTACTAAGTCTTTTCAAGTCATTTGATTTGTCAAATGTTTTTATTGAACCAACCCGAGTGACGGCTTCTTCTACCACCTGTACAGATAATATTTTCTATAATTGTGATTACTTACATAAACAAATTTTAAATAAGTTGCCATCTGATCACAGTGGACAAACAATAACATTTTGCTCCTACATGCCTTTACAAAAAAATCAAATAAGGTTTAGGTCAATTACATGTAAAAATCTAGAGAAATTAAATAATGCTTTGGCAAGTAGATTATGTATTCAGAGTTTTAATAATATATGTGACCCAAATGAGTTCTACGCCGAGTTCTTTTCACTATTAAACAAGCAATTTATTGACACTTTTCCACTAAAGACAAACTATTTACACAAAGTTCTTATTTAGTGAGTGGGTGACTCCAGGTATTCGTAAAAGCAGAGAAAAACTTTTTGAAAGAAAGAAAGAAAGAAAATACGTTTATTTGCGGTAAACATGACGCAAAAAATAACACAAAATTACAAAATGGAAACAAGTTCAGGGAAAATATGCGTCACATTCACGCAAAACGGCCTGAACTTTATGGCCTAAAGCAACATATGAATAATACAAGATTTCATCAGTATGTTGCAAAATATTCTAAAACTTTTAAAATTGTGTGCAAAATGGCTAAAGCTCTTCACATTAGCAATAAATTAAAATCAGCTGATGATAAAATAAGAACTACCTGGCAAATAATAAATAATGAAACCGGTAGGAAAAAACAACGTAACACTGAATTTAATTTAGAGACTGCACATGGCCCCATCAACTCAGATGTGGAAATAGCTCAGGAATTTGAAAACTTTTTTGCTAATATTCCCCATAAAACTAATGAAGCTTTAAATTCCTCACCTGCCCTTTCTGCTGCCTTACTTAGAAAGAATGTAAAGGCATGCCCTTTGGAGTTTAGGTTTCAGCATACAAACCCCTAGGCTGTCATAAAAGCTTTTAAAGATCTTAAAATTAAATCAACAGAAGATCTATGGGGAATGTCTGTAAAAGTCTGCAGATCTATCATCGAAACCATTGCGCCTTATTAAGCTTGCATATTTAATACCAGTGTAGACCAAGGAGTCTTTCCGGATCTCATGAAACACAGTAAAGTAGTTCCTTTGTTCAAATCCGGTGATAGTAAGGAACCCAAGAATTATAGGCCTGTGTCAATTCTGCCAGTTCTCAGTAAGGTGTTTGAAAAGTTGATACTCAATCAAATGTTACGTCACTTTAATAAAAATTCCATCTTTCATGATCATCAGTACGGTTTCACTAAAGGGCGTTGTACTACTGACGCTGGTGTCACCCTAATAAAGAACATTTTTAACACCTGGGAAGAAGCACAAGATGCCATTGGAATCTTTTGCGACCTCTCGAAGGCGTTCGATTGCGTAGACCATGACACACTTCTGCTGAAACTGGAGCATTATGGGATTAGTAATACAGCTCTTGATTTGCTTAGATCATACCTGAAAGATAGAAAGGTTAAAGTTCAAGTCAACGGCACAAACTCATTAGGGTCTGAAATGGTAATGGGCGTTCCTCAAGGTTCGATATTAGGTCCATTCCTCTTTTTAGTTTATATTAATGATTTACCTCAATTATTTCAAAATCAACTGAAGATGGTGTTATTTGCTGATGACGCATCATTGATCTTTAAAATAAACCGACGGTCACAAAATCTTGACGACGTGAATAACTTTATTGTTCAGGTCCAAGATTGGTTTACGGTAAATAATTTGGTACTAAATAAAAAAAAAAACCAAATGCATTAGATTTAAATTACCAAATGTCAGAAGTAGCGAATGTGACATCATATTGAATGGAGAAAAACTGGAATTTATTAATCGAACAGTTTTCCTAGGAATCACGCTAGACGAGAAGTTACAATGGGGGCCCCATATAACATCTCTCGTGGGGCGGCTAAGTTCAGCCGCTTATGCTGTTAGAAAGATAAGACAGTTAACAGATCTAGAAACCGCCTATTTTAGTTACTTCCGTGGGTCGGGCTGCTGATATTGAATCTATCTTTATTTTACAAAAGAGAGCTGTCAGAGCCATTTATAATCTACATCGTCGCAAATCTCTCAGGGAACTATTTAAAAAGATTAATATTATGACGGTACCTTGCCAATTGTAACGGCTAGGGCTGCGCAGGGTAGGCTGCGCAGGCCGTTAAAGGATAAGTAGGTAGATAGGTAAGAAAAGAAACAGTTTGATAGATTAATACATATAATAGTAACACGGCTAGGTCGCGGGTAAGGTCCTTAACACTAGATCTGTTCAGAGCTGAGCACACGCACACTTAGGAAAGTAGGGTACCGCCCTTGGTAGCACGTGGCAGACGAGGGGGCCTGTCAGCACAGGCACGTGGCGGCAACACGTGGCGGTAGGCCGCGGAGGCCTGTCGCAGGCTCGTAGTAGTAGCTGCGTAGGGCGTGCAGGATTGATTTAGGGGACCTGCCCTCAGCCCGTACGGAGAACCCTGAAAGGCGCGGTAGGAAGCGCATGTTAGATGCGGTGCAATAGCAGCAGGCCGCATGCGATGTGCCAGCTTCTTCCCCTTTCCAGCTACCAAGGTACGGTATGAGAAGGGAAGTAGGCGGTAGCATAACACATCGCAGCGGCTTACAGGCAGAGAGAGAGAGAATAGAGAGGTCAGCGTAGCACATTGACAGATGCTAAAATTAGGTTAAGTATGTGAGCAAGCGTGCACAAAACACAAAGTAAATGTAATCATAACAGATAGCTCACTAATCACTAAAAATAGCACAGCAAGGCACTACACCACCTCGATGCAGCAGCAATACATACATATTACCATCTCCTGTGCGCTGGATAACTCTCAGCCGCGTGTCCGACATTGACACACGCGAAATCATATACTACTTAGGTGATAAAATCAATATAGGTTATCCAGCGCAGAGTCAGGCATTATTACCAAACTAATGTGGAACTCACCCTAGGTCGGGGCACACAGAATTCTTAGGATCAGGGAATTACTTCCACCAGCTCTGCAAGCGGAAACGAAATGAACGAGCGTCCCCAGAAAGAAAGTTAGTGTTGTACCCCGATTCTAGTGATGTGATTAGGAACTTACTAATTGCAATATTTTAGCATCACTCGACTAATAAATTATAGTTGTGAGTCCACACAACGCTACACAATTCATTTATGAAAATATTATGTATGTGAGAAAAAATCTACATCTTTTTAACAAAATAAGTGATAGACATAATTTTAATACTAGAAATAAAGATAAAATAAATCAACCATTTTTCAGACTATCTAAAGTACATACATCTTTTATGGGGTACTGTGTTAAATGTTACACCTTGTGATATATTAGAATTAAATGAAAGAAAATTTAAAACTCATATAAAAATACACTTTGCAAACAAGCATATTACAAATTAGAAGATTATATCCAAGATAAAAATGCTTGGAAACATGCTGGTCCTGCTCCATAGGACAATTTAGAATCTAGACAAAATCTAACTGGTTGCTAATTTAATTGTATATATATATTTTTGATTTTACATTCTGTGATTACTTGAACACACTGAGTTATTAGTACCTATTACTTGTAAAAATGTTAGGAATATCGTATAATTTTACAATGTTTGTAAATATGTGAGCACCATGCATCTATCACATGATTAATTTATCTGTCATTCCTTAATTTTTCATTATTTTTACCCAACGTGGTATAGTAATCTTATTCTAGGTGCATCGTCTTCACATATAATTATATAATTGATGTATACATAATATTGTGAAAACATTTTAAAAGAATAACGGTGGAGTTTCTTGCCCATTCTTCTCCATACGAAAAGTACCTTTTGGAAGGGGCAACTAGAATCAATTATTATTTTTCTGTAAATGTTGACGTTCAAAAGTGCCTTTTTTGTGCCTAATTGAAATAAATTATTTGACTGTGACATAATACTATGAAAATAACTAAAATAAACAATTCTGGCTGTATCTACGTCAGTTATCTGTCGAATTTTTTTAACAGCATAGGCGGGCGAACTAAGCCTTCCTGACAATTTTTCTATGTGTGACGGTAAATTACAATGGGGCCCCCATGTAATTTACCGTCAATAGTTATTCCAAGAAAAACTGTTGACTCAACAGTGTCCAACTCTATTCCATTAACTTGAACATTGGTAGTTAGCTGCCTGACATTTGGCGTTGAAAATCTAAGGAGTTTAGTCTTTTTTTTCAGGAGAAGATCATTTACATTAAACCAATGCACAACTTTAGAGAGTGTAATCCTGATAGTACAATCCCGAATATTTTGGGACATCCGTGCGGGCAAAGCCGTAGGCAAAAGCTAGTTTTATATAAAATACAATGACAGAGAGTGACGTGCACACTCAATAATGGGCCCCCGAAAACAGTCGCTATCACAAAGTGTCGTAGCGACAAGCTTCAACATGTCCTGGGGCTGCAGTCTGCAATTCAAGCAATTTGTTAGTGGCACTACACATTAGCTTGCACTAGAACGTTATGTTGATCCATTTGTTTACATTTTAAACAGATACTTTCGGAACAGAGAATAGTACTTGATGGAGTTCTATGATACTAAGACTACTGATACTAAGACAGTGGCTCCTCTCGAATCACTCCTCAAATATGAGTCACGTCCACAAATAAGAGAGCACCTGTGTCGGTGTCGGCTTACACTTAGTAATTAAATATTAATTAGTTATAAATAGCGTGTGAGCTGATGTCATCATGCTGTATCACGTTGCGTGTCCCCCCGGGGGGTAACAGGTGTGTTCCACTCATTTCGCCGATGACACTATCATTTTACGTAAACAGGGGGACACCTTTTTTCTAGTCAGATTATATTGTACATACTTACTTATCTCATGTATCTGCAGAGGAGTATTTAATACTTGAACTAGGTACCGATGGAACCTTCGCGGTGATAGCTCTCGGCACTTCTCAGTGGCTGCCGGATCTCTGTTGGAACAGGGTACATGATGAAACGTGCCTTGTACTTACAGACAGCAAACAAGTTTGGTTTATACTAACAAAAATATTTTTCTGCCTATAAATTACATTGGCAATATTCTGCTCTTACCATGTACTAAATAATTAATTTATACTTATGATGACATACTTAAAAGACTTGACTATTCAGCACACTGTAAGTCGTTCGTTAGCTGCCCTTGTCCCTGTAATGCTTCACTTGGGAGTCGACCCTGGGTCGAAGTCCGCACTGGCGGGTGACGCATAGGGAATGTTTGTTATTGTTGTCTATTGTCGCTAAACGTTTGTTATCAAACAACTGACAGCGTGTGGGTCATAGATAGCGATAGGTCTATGTCAGCTAGTTAAAGCGCCCGGGACATAGCGGAGCATCGACATTATTGTCGACACTCAAAAGACATACCCACTCTCACCCACCATTGATACTAAATTTGCATGGAACCACATAGACACGGTCTGTAATAAAGTTCGGTCAGTTCTGGGTAAATTGTATACCCTGAAACCCGTAGTTAAGAGAGGACTATTGTATGCATTGTACTATGCACTTGCCGATTCGATTATCAGTTATGGGTTGTTATGGACTTACTTTTAAAACATATCTAGATAAAATTAAAATACTACAAATACGTCTTCTAAAAATATTAGTGAGCAAAACAACGAAACAAAGTCTCAACAACGAATATGAAAAATTATTTAAGAAGTGCAATATAGTACCAGTTGACATGAAAGTAAAAATGACTATGATTCTCGAACAACATAATATTAACAAACATAAAAAAGAAAAGGTACATAACTACCTAACCCGACTTGCAAAGAAAAAGAAACTACAGGTGCCAATTGTAAATAATTATTATGGTAAGCGTACGAGACGATGGATTACACCTAAATTAATAAATGAATTACCTGAGGGAATGATCGATCGAGTCGAAAGTAAAAACCACCTAAAAAAAGTCCTAAGGAAGCATTACCTGTCGATGTGTCCGTAGTTGCTTGCGGCTTCGGCAGGCTAATGAATGTACTTCTACTGGGTACTAAGTTTACTTACCATATTATAATAATGAGTAAGATCTATTTAAATCCTTGTTTCCAATTGATGTTATTTCCACTTAAGCAAACATCGACTTTACGCAATTGTACAGTTGAAAAAAAAAAAAAAAAAGTTGTAGCGCAAACTGAACCTTATGTGTAGGCTTTACAGTTGTTTCTCCTAAAACTCGTGTTTGCTTAGCAGTTCTGCTTAGCAGTTTGGCAGGTGTTATGTTAAAAATAAAACTGTAACATGATGGATTAAATAAATAATAAAAAAAAAAAAAAACTCCTAAACGAATGCATAGAATAAAATTATAAGTTAGCAAAGGAAATCTCGAAGGTTTTAGGCTAAAGGTTGAAATGTGACGAGAGCATATTATTACATAAAAGTACAGGAAACTCCGTTTCATATTATTTAACGTTTCTTGTATTACAGCGAGATAAGCTGTTAACTGTAAAATTGTGCAAACTCAATAAGCGCAGCTTCCATTGTGTGTCTGTAACAGAATCACTGACCCGCGGCTAGGCGTATTGAATCAGAGATGATTTACTTTACAATGTTAACGTATCTCCCGAACCGATATCAATTATTGATAGATCGAATGTTGATCGATGCGGAAGTGAAAGTATCGAATAGTTTAATGTAACGTAGCAGATGTTCGTTACGACTGGGCTTAAGGCGTTAACAAAGGAAAGTGGGTAATTATGAATAATTTAGCGTGAGATCTGGTCACCTGGTCGTAGTCACACGCTGTGCCCGCGGCCACAAGTTGTACGTTTTGTGGTTGTATGGCGTGGACACTGACACGGCATGTTTTGTGAACCTCTCGTATGAGGAGGATGTACAGTAGCACTTCCCACCAAGTTCATAACGCGCTGCGCTTGCACAACCAGTGATTGCGTCACGCTCGCAGCCGGCGGCCGTCCCATGCACGCTCTGATCATCTGATAGATGTCCCAGAGTCACCACAATGAATAGGCATGATCTGTGTTCATATCCGCGCGCCCAACGCGTTCAAATATAATGAATGCATGATAGTTACTTACTATGGTTTTGTAACAATTCTATGGTAGCGTTAAGTTCAAGTCTCCATTTTATTGATATAAATTTACCACCGTGAACGAGTTGGTTACGCTTCAATTTGTTTCTTAAATTACAGATTAGTTCAGATCGATGTACCTACATTCCAGTCCAGCAATGTAATGTTTCACTGTGGTCATGAATAATATTCTCGTTTGTTTGGTCTGATTGCAGAGTGCGTCGTCACGACCGGCTTGTCGGTAGTGCTGTGTAGTTAATAATATTCTCGTTCGTTTGGTCTGATTGCAGACTGCATCGTCACGACCGGCTTGTCTGTAGTGCTGCGTAGTTAATCTCTCTAGATACGTTCGGTAATGGTAGCTGTGAGCTTCCATGGTGTTCGACGGTCTTGTTTTGTTCCGGCCACTAAATCATCAATCAGATAATGGGTAATACGTTCAAATAACCATAATCAGCACGACTTGATAAGCATCCACAATGATTTCATCCATACACAGTAATCAGTACATTATCACACTTGCTTTGGACGCCTCCCATCTGAACATATTTATCCATTATTCAGTAGCCTTTCAGTAGTTAAATTTGTAATGAAACTGCTAAGAAAAAAAAGATAATTAGTCAAAAAAAGGCACAAAAGGAAATGCCAATATTTACTAGAAAATAGAATTGATTCTAGTTGCCCCTTCCAAAAGGTAGTTCCGTATGGGGAAAATGGGCAACAAACTCCAAAGTAACCCCTGTTCAAATGTTTAACAATATTTTATGTGATAGGTATTCCGTAGTACATTAAGTTTCAATTCTATAAAGAGCACCGGTGTGTCTCAGTATGGTTATGTTAGTAAAATGGAAGGCGAGCGGTTCCTTATTAAATTATTAGACGCTTAGAATATAAGTATCATGAGTAAATTTAATTTTAGTATTATTGATAAACATTGCTTAGCTTGAACGAAAACACACGCGCTTGCAATAACGAAAGCGCGTTGATGTCTTTTGTATGAGCCGTTACAACTAAATACAGTGCTCCCAGGTGGGCGTTACGATAGCATTTTAATGTATTGTAACTAACTACACGCATCAAAAGTGTCTAGGGATGAAGTACCTTTTTAACTATAAAAAAAATATCCAATTATTATTTATCAAATCTAGTCTTCCAGACTGGCTTCTTAAATTAATTCCTATGTTTAAGAAACAACTTAACCCCATATTTTGTAAAAATTAAGAAAAATTTCAATTTTAATGGCAAAAAAAAGGCAAAAATGAGGATTTTTAAATTTTTATTGTAAAGATAAAGAAATAATAATAATCTGTGTTTCCACAATTGATACGAATCACATAATCACAGCGATCAGGCATGCTTAAAATCAGTTCATCAAAATCACTTTGAGGAATGGCCGCCCCCGTTCTTTCTAACAAGTCAAAAAGTTGTCGTGGGGTATGCACGGCATCCATACTCGGCAGAGCTCTTCTTTGGAGCATATCCCATGTGTGCTCAATTAATTGGGTTAGGTCTGGCAATTGAGCAGGCCACGGCAGAACGTTGATGCGAGCATCGGCAAGTGTGCGTGTTACGACTCTAGCCGCGTGGAAACGAATCACCCAACCGGCTTCGCAAAGGGATGATCGCGTTTGAAACAATCCTCTCCGCATAAATCTGAGGTTGCCCCTGATCCTAATACCGGCCCAAACCATTATTGTTCTCCCTGGATATGAATGAACTGACAAAATGTCAAACGTTGTTGACGTCCAGAGGTTCTCCAAACTGGAGTACGTCTTGTATCCGGCCTCATACTGAAAAGAGATTTATCGGAAAAGCAAACAACGCCTGTCTTCTTCCTCCCAATTTCTGTGTTCGCGAGCCCATTGTAAACTGGCCCTACAATTGCGGGGTGCTATAGGTGGAACTCTCAGCGGCCTTCGGGAACGCAGACCCACTTCACGTAAACGATTTTGGATGGTTTGGTTGCTTATCAGCAAGTCTGAAGAGCTGTGGAACCTCGTAGCCAACTTCACGGCGGTCATGGTGCGTCCTCCATGTCGCTCGGCCACTCTGCCCGTGATGCGATAGCGTATCCAGAGGCGGCTTATGACGCTCTGTGTAGTGCCAAGAGCGAAAGGCACAGTACGTTGCCCGGAACCAGCTTGCAACATTCCGATGGCTCTCATCATCTCTTCTCGTGTTAAATGATGTCGTCGCTCCATATCGATGCAATTTTTTTCAGTTCCGATTCACAAATTGTAATGGTTATGTAAAAACGCTATTACACACTCTTATAGGAATCCTGATTGACAGTTGATTTTCTATTTTAATCAAAATTTAAAGAAAATTCTTTATTAAAATAGTGAAATTCACTAAAAAGAATCAATAACGATCCAAAAAAGTAAAAAAAGGAATCCTCAATTGCGGCGATACTCTAAAACGTACTTGATCCCGAGACACTTTTGATGTGTGTATATTAACCTAGATCAGTGTCAATGACTAATCAATTTGATCAATTACTAATCATAGACTAATAACGTTCTTTACATAGTTCTTATACTTACTGTCTTATTGGAATTAAATAAATTTTGACAATTAGGTGCCCGTAATAGAAGTTTCTGAGTTGATAATGAAGTTAATTCACATGGAAAATCTACGGAAAACTAGTAGTAGTTGTTTTCTCGAGCTAACAATCTGAGAACAATCAGGTTGTATATCTGCATCTGTATACTAACCAAGAAAGGCACATAAACGATGTAATATGTGGAGATTGCGTGTCTACACAAATTTACACAATCTGTTCACAAGTAAGTATGGGAAAATGCGAAATACTCCACATTTTATACATGCTAATAAATTCACAATACCGATCGTCGCGATACTGCCCATATGCTTGCATACGCGTAACATACATTCACACGCATGCACGCACATACATACAAACGTGTGTATGTCAGATGTGTGCACGCGTGTGTGCAGACCTCGCATCTCGTAAATCTCTTTGGTTCAATAACTCGCGGCAAAAATGCGTAGAAAGTAAGAGGAATCCCCGCACTTGCCCCCCCCCCCCGCGGGGAAAGTGATAGCACAGCAGTACACCGTGTGCAAACAAGTACCATTACCAACTTAACTATACGTGACATGTATGTACTATACACGTGTAATATTCATTAATAATATTTGGTAGAAGTTGTAATATTTATTTATTTTGTATAGAATCAAAGTCAAAGTCAAATAATTTATTTCAATTCGGCACAAAAAAGGCACTTTTGAACGTCAACATTTACAGAAAAATAATAATTGCTTCTAGTCGCCCCTTCCAAAAGGTACTTTTCGTATGGAGAAGAATGGGCAAGAAACTCCACCGTTACTCTTTTAAAATGTTTTCACAATATCTTCTATACATCAATTATGTAATTATATGTGAAGACGATGCACCTAGAATAAGATTACTATACCACGATAGGTAAAAATAATGAAAGATTAAGGAATGACAGATAAATTAATCATGTGATAGATGCATGGTGCTCACATATTTACAAACATTGTAAAATTATATGATATTCCTAACATTTTTACAAGTAATAGGTACTAATAAGTCGGTGTGTGAGTTCAAGTAATCACAGAATGTAAAATCAATATTAAAAAAAAATATTATACAATTAAATTAGCAACCAGTTAGATTTTGTCTAGATTCTAAATTGTCCTATGGAGCAGGACCAGCATGTTTCCAAGCATTTTTATCTTGGATATAATCTTCTAATTTGTAATATGCTTGTTTGCAAAGTGTATTTTTTATATGAGTTTTAAATTTTCTTTCATTTAATTCTAATATATCACAAGGTATTCTGTTGTAACATTTAACACAGTACCCCATAAAAGATGTATGTATTTTAGATAGTCTGAAAAATGGTTGATTTATTTTATCTTTATTTCTAGTATTAAAATTATGTCTATCACTTATTTTGTTAAAAATATGTAGATTTTTTCTCACATACATAATATTTTCATAAATGAATTGGCAAGGTACCGTCATAATATTAATCTTTTTAAATAGTTCCCTGAGAGATTTGCGACGATGTAGATTATAAATGGCTCTGACAGCTCTCTTTTGTAAAATAAAGATAGATTCAATATCAGCAGCCCGACCCCCCAGTAAAATGTCATACGACATAATATTTTAATTCTCATTTCATTTAATTCTAATATATCACAAGGTATTCTGTTGTAACATTTAACACAGTTGTTGAATGTTCTGCCATTTCACATATTTCCATAAGACCGACGGGTCTCTAAGCAAACTTATAACATAAAGTTGGTTATAGCTGGAGAGTACACTTAAGTTAATGTGTTAGTTAATAATGAACCATCCAAAGAAAAATCACAAACGCCCACATTTTGCCGGTTATGTTTTCAAATTCAAAATATTTTATGTACCTACAAGGGCACTTATGAAACGTCAGAAGCTACGTGCACGGTTCCAATTGGTCGTTTCCTATGGAGAAGAGCCAGCAAGAAACTCCACGGTTACTCTTTTAAAAATAATTGGCTTTTATAATATTTTAGGAGGACAGTGTAGGTCTTTCAACACGTACCAGGTACTTAACAGAATAATGATCGTCAACAAATCTACAGTCCACTAAGCCTACAGCGTTCTCACATTCACAAAATAGAGAATAATCTATATAAATAAATTAATAAAAATAAAAACCTATTTTAAACGAAATGACATGATGGCTATTACAGCTGTAACAAATCTGAATAATTATCATGTCCACAAAAGCCACTAATAAAGAGTTGAAATTAAAAGCCCACTATTACTACGATAGATACACACGGCTGAGCACAGCTAAGCTGATCTCGCATTGTATAGGATTTCCGTACAATATGTAGCCGTGTACAACTAATACGGGGTGAACCTATTGCCGTTAACCGGGTACAAATCTAGAGTCTGGGCTGATAGGCTGTAGTAAGTTTAGTTTTTTTTTAAGTGAAAACTTCTTTAGCGGCGTTGTGTACTTTTTTTGTGATGGGTAAAAAATGTTAAACTCGCGTCAGGATATGTGACCTGATCGAAAATTCGTAAGACGGAGGGAGAGTAGACCGCTACGTTAATATTCAAGTTTTCACTTCTGCCGGCACTCCCGGAGTGCAAACCGTTTTTTTTTTTAGGATAACTTTGCCCCACACTAGGAGTTTCTCTTGTATTGTATTACCACTTTACTAGTTTGTTAAGGAAATACTCTCACTTCTTCCGTCAATGACAAACTCAGACGCTAACAATGTCTGCAGTCGTGGCAGAGTAATAATCATCCGCCTCGTTCAGTGCTCACACTGACACTGCTGTTATACAACCGTTATCTAACACCTTGAGCATGCTCACTGTAGGAAGCACACCAATAATGACAAACATCTCATCAATAAACAACATATTATTTTGTTGGACACTTCGCAATTACACCAAAACGCTGTTTTCTTAATTCTGTCTCAGCCGTGGATAGCCCGATGTGTTCCGGCCTCTGTTTGTTCCTCTTGAGTAGTGTGTGACTCCATGACACACGATCCAAATCTTTACCTCAACCTCTTTGGGATCACTTGTCAGATCAATGAGTTGTTTTCCTCGCCGCATTTCTTGGATAGCAATTTCCAATGTTTACTCTGTTCAGAGTTATGGAGTTCGATGGCTCACTAACGAACTTTCCTGTACTTCGGCAGTCTTGTGATATGAGTCACCAGCTATGAAGCCACGGGGTTGAGCCGCTACACCTCGCACATCGCACTTACACGGTCGGCCCTTATCAACGTGACAAGTGCGCCATTCCATCGATGACGTCAACGCGTCGTCTCCACCGGCGCAACAGGTGTTGCCTCAACACGCGGCGCACTGTGACGTCACACAGAGGAGTGATCGGCTGCCGACGCTCGTACGATACCGACGTGTGATAACGACGTATATTTATACTTATTTTAATTTTTTGATTCCTAACTGCCTCGTAAGTCTAGTGGTTGTAAATACGAATGCTGAACGTCAGGTTTTAGTTTCGATTCCTGGGTTAGTATTGATTAGTGGTAATAGCGAACCTAGTACCCCTAATACATTAGACTTAAATAAAACTGGTGATTACACCAGTTGCATCTGTCTTCCTGAATACAGGCGGGAGTGCGGGCTGTTATGTTGTTGTGTGTGTGTGTTAAATGTTACAACAGAATACCTTGTGATATATTAGAATTAAATGAAAGAATATTTAAAACTCATATAAAAAATACACTTTGCAAACAAGCATATTACAAATTAGAGGATTATATCCAAGATAAAAATGCTTGGAAACATGCTGGTCCTGCTCCATAGGACAATTTAGAATCTAGACAAAATTGTTTTGGATGTCGGTTGTTTTTATTTTTTTGTTAAAAACTTTTATTTTCATGTTTTAGTCGTGGTACCTACTCCACACAAATTCGAATACCACTACCTGCTACATAAAGAACAGTGACAGGAACTTATTGAAACATCATCCACATAGACTAAGTGGGCAAAATACGTATTATTGAAGCTAACTCAAAAATTTACTATAGAAAAAAATATTTTCAAAATTGGTCCTCAATTGACGAATATATACAAAAAAAAAAAAAAAAAAATTCGAAGATAGAAGTTCCTCTTTTTTGGAAGTCGGTTAAAAACCGACCGACGGTGTTAAATGGTCTAATGAGTGCGGAGTGAGGCAGGGTGGTTTGTCGTCTCCTCGGCTCTTCAATCTATATGTTAATTACCTCATTGCCGAGCTCAGCAGCATGCGTGTCGGATGCAGGGTAAATGGTGTCAGTTGCAACAACATCAGTTATGCGGATGACATGGTGCTGCTGGGTCCGTCGCCGGGAGCGATCCTGGAGATGTTAAATGTGTGTGAGAACTACGCTGCACATGGTCTGATCCATAATGAGATTTGCTCGGTGTACTGACCAAGTAAATATTACGCTTTTTAAAGCTTATTGTCAGAGTTTTTACACCGGGAATCTTTGGGTCAACTACTCGAAAAGGTCGCTGGATGTTCTACGCGTCCAATATAACAATGTTTTTAGGATGTTATTGCGAGTGCCTCGTTGTTGCAGTGCCTCGGAAATGTTCGCGGTAAACCATACTGATAGATTTCATGCCATCATCCGCAATAAAACGCCCTCACTTCTGAGCAGAATAAGAGGCAGTCACAATAGCATCCTGAAGGCTGTGGCGGCAGATACTTCCTCGGCCATAATAAGGGAATTTGTGAGAAAACTTATACCCTAGTTTCCATTTCACGTTGTCTAGTTGATGGGTGGTCTTCTCATTAATTCGTATTTAGTGTAAGTTACTAACAATAGTGTTTTAAATGCAAACCTGTTACTAACACTTTATGGATCTCTTAGTTGTCCGAATTAAAATTATTTTATTTATTTCTTTCTTTAAAAAGAACTTTACAGAAAACTCAAAAGCAAAAATCCACAAAGCTAAAAACAAAAACAAGTGACTGTTGTATGTGAGTATTTCATGTGAAGTCAGTCGTCTTATAGAGTGGACTTTCTGTGGCGGTCTATGTATGTTCATAGTATTTGGGCGCGATGCCCCTCATGCCACTCCGTATGCTCGCTCGCCAGGACGCGGTCACACTGCATGCGGATCGGCAACAGTTAAACTGAATGATAAGTTTAGTTTGCAACACCTACAACTAAATGTACGTACTGAGTCATAATGTTGATGTGCGCACATGAGGCCACTTTCTACAGTAATAACATTCATGTACAACTGTGCTCGGAACTTGTTCTCTAACCGCTGGAGTTTCACTTAAACGTGCCGTTTAGTTAAACTACATCATTTGAAAGAAACCGACGACGGCGGCCTGCTATACATGTGATATCACTGACTCGCCTGTTCCGAGGAACAAGTAAATACTTGGAAGAAGTTGTCATCGTCGGTACTTTAACTGCCTTCGTACATCGTGCAAACCTGCGGGCCTGAAGCAGCCATTAGAAGATTCCATTCCCATTCATCATCTTTTCCATTCATTTTCTTTTTTCTCATTTTTTCCCCATTCTTCTCCATACGAAAACTACCTTTTCGAAGGGGCGATAGAAATCAATTCTATATTATATTTATAGAATCAATTCTATTTTTTTGTAAATTATGCCGTTCAAAAGTGCCTTTTATGTGCCTAATTGAAATACATTATTTGACTTTGACTTCAAGAAGTTTTTAGAGGTGCAATAAAATATTTCCCTTGACCGCCACAGAAAGTCCACTCTATAAGACGACTGACTTCACATGAAATACTCACATACAACAGTTACTTATTTTTTTTTTAGGTTTTGGGTTTACTGTAAAGTTTTTTTTAATCGGCTTCCAAAAAGGAGGAAGTTCTATGTTCGACAATTTTTTAATATTTTTTATGTTCGTCCATTTTCGTCAATTGTGGACCGATTTTGAAAACTATTTTTTCTAATACTGTTATTTACGTAGCCGGTATTGGTATTCGAATTTGTGTGGGGTATGTACCACGACTAAAAAATGAAATAAAAGCTTTTAAGTAACATAAAAAAAACTACCGAAATCCAAAAGAAACATTAAAAAGAGAAAAATAACTTTAATTTTGGAAGTCAGTGGCAAAATGCCAAAATTCTAATCTAAAGTTTTAAATATGAAGGATTCTCTGTAACGGAATGAAGGAGGCAATGCAGTACTGATGGGGCCTACTGTATCGTAGTTATTTAGTGGCGGAGGTGCCTTTCTCCGCGTCACAGTGTCCGCGGTCACGGGTTACATGCACAGCTACCGTTACGTAAACACTCGAAGCGACGGGTCTTACCACTCGTTCATGTTTCCGCCTCGCAGCAGTCGCATCTCCACTGCAGCAGCTATCTCTCAATCTGATAGATAAACATAGAGGCAGTCTGTGTCAATATAACTGAACGGTTGCTCGAGAGACCACGATGTTACGTTCAGCTAAATGGGTTCGACCAGTTTTAACTTAAACATTTTGTTTATTGTGCAAGCACTTGTAAAAGTATATAAGAAAAGTTGAAGTCAGTCACGTCCGCGATCTAATGCAGATAGATGTGCTTCGTCTGGCGTCTGTCCAGTGACGTCACATTGCGCTCCAGCGTGCAGTGTTAAACTGTCAAGCTTCCAATTATTCTCATTTTGTGCTTGAAGTTACGTGTAAAATTGAAAACACGTCAGTTTAATAACATGTCAGCAGAAAATAATAAGATCAGCGGAGGTGTTTAGTAGTAGGTAGTTGGCACAGCTCGCTGCCAGTGGGAGCCTGGCCTACAGGCAGGCAGCGGTACACGATCTGGGTGTTAGCAGTACTACATATGTGTTGCGGACATTCATGCTACATCCATTTAGTAGTAGGTAGTTGGCACAGCTCGTTGTCAGTGGGACCCTGCTCGCCTACACAATCTGGGTGTTAGCTGTACTACAGTTGTGTCGCGGACATTCATGCTATATAATATATAAAATATTAACCCTTCCATCCATGTACATCTTAGAGACCATTAAGACCCCCTATTGTCAGATAAAGTAGTTTGAAACAGACGCGACAAAAGCAAACTTTGCATTCCTAAATCCAGGACAGCTCTACTGCGTAAAAGTATATTCTGTATAGCGCCAGTTCTTTATAATACGTTGCCAAAATATTGGAGGGAATATACAACGGAAAAATTAAGAAGTAGGTTAAAAAACCTTCCTATAGAGAAAGCCTACTACAGCACTGACGAATTTTTGAATGATAAATTAATCTAATTCTTATAATTGTGTATTCTTAATTACATTGACAAATTTTAGTATATTATGAGTTGTTGAAACTATTCTTTAGTACATTTTAATTTTTAAATCCTAATTTGGACGGTTAATTATTTGAATAATGGATAAATTTATAATTCTTTGATTTCAAACTCATACTCAAACAAAGCATTTATTTCAAATAAACCAATTACAGGCATTTTTGAATTGTCAAGGGGTCGGTCAGTCAGAAATATGAAGCTAGTCGCCCATTCCAAATCGTAGTAGGTACCTATGGAGAAGAACGGGCAAGAAACTCCACGGGACACTCTTTTAAAGCAAAGTATGGTTACATAATATTGGTTACATCATTCAAGTTGAAGTTATACATGTGAGAACGATGCAAAACATTAAAAGCGTCCGTTAGAAATAAAAATAAAAACTAATTCAGACATTAAATTCAATTAAAATCGCAGCTACGAGATGACTAGTCCCTACTGACGGCGCCCGTTCACGAACATGACGCATGGATTAGCACCATTCAGCTCAACCATTTTGAAGGGAGCTAAATGATCCAACAATACGCCGATTATATGTAATAACCTATCTACTTATATTTTGTACGCCGTTAAGGCAAAACATGACTGTGATATATTTGAATTATAGCATCTTGCATGCCATGTGTGTGTATACTCATGTTTTGGACAAATAAATAATCTTTATCTTATCTCTATCTATTCTGTATATTCTGACGTCTTACAGTCGCCTGCTCTCAATTTACATTGTAACTTTAAATCTTATTTCGTTAGCATCGATAGGAATATTTAAAAGCATTAATGTGTTT